>WAAF01012833.1:424557-618517 GCA_013400475.1 Tricholaema leucomelas
AGGAGAGGAGAGGAGAGGAGAGGAGAGGAGAGGTCCCTTCCAACCCTGACTGATTGCATGATTCTATGATTCAAATTAAAAGCCACGTTTCATAGTATGGACAGAATTACAGAAAGGCAAACATAGAAATCAAGTATCTACCTCCTATCAAAGGTCAAAGCCAATGAGATAAATACATAAATACCATTAATACCTTTGAAAATGTATCCCAAAATAAAGAGCTTCATTGTGTAGGGGAAAGAGAGGGAAAATAGATCATTTAGTTGTCTTTTGTTTAGTGGGGCACTGGATACTGAGCACTTTTTCAAGCCAGGTATTCATAGCAAAAGCAAATGCCCATCTCTTGGAAAAGTGAGCATTCCAAGACAGTCAGAAAGAACATTTTGATACAGGTGATCAATAAGTCCATTTGCTTAGTTTCTTTACCTGTAAATGGTGTTGTCCTGTTTGCTGGTCACAGCTTTCAAATCAGTGAGCTGGAGAAAGCGGTCATGGAAATAGTGAAGGTGTAAGATGCACGCCAGGAGGAAGGAGGTGGGGATAAAGATGCGTGTGAACAGCTCAGCCACAGAAAACTGTTTTAAGCCAAGGTCTGCTAGTCTGGAGAGAAAAAAAAAAGCAAGCCACTAAACCACTTTTTCACATCAAGGTCTTGCCCTGAGACATTATTACAAATTTTTCAATTTGTATTATTCAAGTATTCATTAATGTCCTAGATGAGGGCATGGAGTGCACTGTCAGCAAGTCTGCTGGGGACACCAAGCTGGGTGGAGTGGCTGCCACAGCAGAGAGTTGTGCTGCCATTCAGAGAGACTTAGGCTGGAGATTTGGGCAGGGAGAAATGGAATGAAGTTCAACAGGGGCAAGTGTAGAGTCATGCACCTGGGAAGAACAACCCCATTTATCAGTATAGGTTGGGGACTGACCTGCTGGAGAGCAGTGAAGGGAAGAAGGACTTCGGAGTCCTGGTGGATGGAAGGAAGGCCATGAGCCAGCAGTGTGCTCTTGTGGCCAAGGCCAGTGACACTCTGGGGTGTATTAGAAGGGCTGTGATTAGTAGGTCAAGGGAGGTTCTCCTTCCCCTATGCCCTGGTGAGGCCTCTATAGAAGTATTGTGTTCAGTTCTGGGCACCTCAGTTTAAGAAGGACAGGAAGCTGCTTGAGTAGTCCAGCACAGAGCCACAAAAATGATTAAGGAAGTTGAACATCTTCCTTATGAGGAGAGACTGAGGGAGCTGGGAGAGAAGACTTGAGAGGTGACTTAATTGATGTTTATAAATATGTAAGGGGTGAGTGTCAGGAAGATAGAGCCAGGCTCTGCTTAGTGATGCCCAGTGCCAGGACAAGGGGCAATGGGTGGAAGCTGAGGCACAGGAGGTTCCATGTGAATATGAGGAAGAAATTTTTCACTGTAAGGGTGGCAGAACACTGCAACAGGCTGTCCAGGGAGGTTGAGTCTCTCTAGAGATATTCAAGAACAGTCTGGATGCATTGCAGTGTGATCTGGTATAGGTGATCCTGTTCTGGCAGAGGAGCTGGACTGGATGATCTTTCAAGGTCCCTTCCAGCCCCTGACATTCTAAGATTCTATGATTCTATGATTTGTAATAGGAAATAAGCAGCTGGGACTTATATGGTTTAGGGGGTTAAAATTGTGCTTTAAGGGGTTAAAACTCTGCTAGCAAGTTTTGCAATGCAAATCTCTTGCATTTGCACCCAGTAATGTAGATTCTGCAAATGTACAGAGTCAAATGAATCAACTCTGCCATACATCTCTTAAACCAGGTAAGCTGTCTCTGGCTGAAAGTTTTGCACTGGAGATCCACTCATGTCACATTATCTCATACAAGCTCTTGTGGAGACATGCCCAACACATCATGGGGAGGAAGAAAAGTGGCCCCTCTCTTCAGCAGGAGGGCAGGTCCATCTTTTTTAGCCCCAAACGTCCTGCAAAACTTACCCTTAATTTCTTCCTGGATCTTGTTCCCGTGGTCAAAGAGAGAAGTATTGGCACTGTACTGGGACCAGGAGCAATGCCAAGTTTTTTGGCAGCAGATGGGAGGAAATACAACTCTTTGAGCCATTCTCATCTTCTTGCACATCTACACTGTTACGCCAATAAATCTACAGCTTCAGAGCTGAGCACTTAAACTTCAGTTCAAGTCAGCTATGTCCAGGGATGGTCTCATGGTATTTTTCTCCTCTAAGAAGGAACATAACTCCTAAACCATTCCATCACATTGAACTCAAAAAGTCCAAAGAAGAAAAAATGAAGCTGATCAAAATCACTTACTTGTTTTCATCCAGGCCTGTCATGTTCTTCCACAACCCAGGGAATGACTCAAACTGGTATGTATAGATGAAGATAAGGACCAACATCGTGTAAACAACCACTGACATCCAAAAGTATTTTAAAATCCTTCTCCACCATTCATAGTGCACCTGAAAATCACACACTAAAGATGCTGAAACAAGCTGATGGCAGAAACACTGACAAAATTACTGATGAGACTGTCCTGGCAAACATACAGATGAAGGATACTGTTTTCCTTAGCTGGCCTGAAGTAAACAGCAGCCACAGTTCTCTGTGGTACAGCTTTTACTCCTGATGCACATGAACCCACTGTGAAAGTCTGCTGGGACATGGCCACATGTCCACAAGGCCAGGGACAGCTTCAGTCACTCAGTTTCATCACCATTAGCTAATGAAAGTCCTGGAGGAGGGGTTACCATGCTCACTGGGGTGTGGAAACTGTATGGACCAGCTGCCATGGAAATTGGTGGCTAGGTAGGACATGCACAGGGGCAAAACATTCCCAAGCAGGTTCAAGGCTTGTGGTGATGTGAGGTGGTGGCCCAGAGCAGAGGTGTGCGTTGCATGCATCTAATTTAAGTGCTCTTTGCCTGTCACTATAATCAAAAGCTAAAGCAACATCATTCTTAACCCCTCCAAATTATCTTCCTATGTTAATTCTAATTCAAGATCAATCACACAGTTTGTGAATCCTGTTGGGAGCTATTTTGTTACCATGTTAAAGGTATGAATATTCAACAGCAAAACTTAACACAGTTCTTTACCTGATAGAGGGCCACACAAAAGAGGAACAGCACCATGTAGATGATTTTGTACATGACAATTCTACCCTCAAAGCTGACAAAGAAGAACATGCCTCCACAGACATAAATCCAGTACTTGATGAACATAGCCATCACCAGCTTCCCCAGGACTTTCATAATATCTTGTTCATCCTCATCATCCTCTTCATCCTCCTCCTCCTCTTTCTTCTCCTCCTTCTTCTCTTCCTGCTCTGGCACTTCTCCATCTTGCAATTCCTCTTCTGCAAATACAGAGTCACATTTGGCCTCTGGGCACTTTTAGTAGGAATCGAAACAAATGGAAATAAAATCCCTGAACACAACACAGAATCTTAAACCACAATATTCACACGAAACTGGATTTCTCAGTCACACATGTCTCCAGAGTAGGAGAAAGAGTTCTAACTTCATGTGAGTTTCAACCTGCTCCTGGAGCCATATGGTGCATAGCTGCATGTCCTTACCAGACACTTGGCTTCACTTTGTCTGAAACGTGGGCAGCTGTAGTGGAAAATTAGAGCCTAAGGGTTGTACAGTGGATAGCAGTCAAAACACTTTTCATGGCAGTGAAACCTTTTAAACTGGAACACAAAGAAACCACCAGCACCACCAGAAACCACTCATGTTGAGTTTTAAGTTTAAACTCTCGAGTTTGAACCTCTCATCTTGAGTTTCGTCCTTTAGAGGACGTTGTGGTTACCTCCAAAAACCACAAGTAAGAGGAAACATTAGCATAAAACCAAACAAGCTTAAAAAATACAACTGCAGCACCACCACTGCTGTTTTCAGAGAAACTGCCACTTATCCACCTTCTGCTGCTGTAACAGCCCCTGCAGAAAGGAACAGGCTGCTTTTGCCCTGTAAAGAGGTTATGATTCCCCACCTATTAACCTTGTGAGGCTTGTGAAGGGGTGGCTAAGTGTCCATCCAAAACTAAGCACATGATCAAGTATGGAGGTGACATGGTTTGATAAACTCATAGCATGTAGCTGTAATGCTTCTCTTCCTGCTGAGACTTGGCCATCAAAAGGCTTGACCACTTCTTTTGCCAACTCACCAGCACTCTTCTCAGACCCTTTCCTTGCAAATCCATGCAGTGTCCAGGTCTGACACAGATCAGACGTTTCACTGAGACAAATACTGCAATTAATCAAACAAGAAACTGGTGTTCTACCATTTGAGTGAGTTGAACTTCCTCAGATCATCATCCAGGGAGACAGAAAAGGGTAGGAAGGTTTTGGGGGCCCATGTTTCTATGTAAGTGTTTATGTAGAACCAAAACTTTGAAGGAATTTAGCAACTGACTTTTTTTTTTTTTTTCTATGTAAACTTCCCTCCTGCTGTGGTTAAACTCTTGGGGCAATTAATCTGCTGGTTTGACTTTGGGACACAGGAGTAAACTGATCATTTAAAGGTTCCATAACATTTCTCAAATGAGTCATTTCAGTTACCTTCCAGGAAGGAGAATTCTCATTTTATTTGAATTTCTAAAGTTCAAAGGTGGTTTATTTTTATAGCCAGTTGCCATGGATTAAACCAGTACATTAAGTTCAAACAGGTATCTTGCTAATTGCTTCTAGCATCACAGATGTGCAGCAACTGGAACTTCTATTGTGACTGAAGGACTAACTTTGATCTGGCTTTACCTTTTTCTTCATCTTCTTCACTTCCAACTTTGACCTCAGACAAAGTAGCTTCTTTTAGGCGAAGTGCTTTCTGTTCAGTGAGGTGTTGCCTAAGCAGTAGCCAGAAAGTAATTGTGAAAAGAATCTGCAAACACAAAAATCAAAACAAAAACAACAAACTAATTGTATATCCTATGTCCTACTAGTACAAACATATGTTGTCATTAATTCTGCATGCCTTTGACTTGTCTGTCCCTCAGAAAATGGCAATGTCCCAGTTAAATCCCAGTCAATCTCAAAGTGCGTCTGAGAAGGCTCAGGGAGAATCTCATCCAATGTCTATAAACACCTAAGGAAGAGTGGAAAGAGGACAGATCCAGGTGCCCAGCAACAGGACCACAGGCAATGGGCACAACCTGAAGCATAGGACATCAGGAAACCCTTCTTCCCTGTGAGGGTGACCAAGCACTGGCTCAGGCTCCCCAGGGAAGTTGCGGTATCTTCACTCTTGGCTCTATTCAAAAGTCACCTAGGCATGGTCCTGGGTAATCAGCACTAGACAGCCCTGCCCAAATAGAGGAGCTGCACCAGATCACCTCTAGAAGTCTTTCAGTTTCAACTATGCAGTGATTCTGTGATTCTGACTGCAGTATATTCAGACTAAACCCCTCCACCAAACATGAGCTTTATGGGTGTGGACAAATCCTCACAGGTACCCAAGATTATCCTCTCTTGACACCAGCTAGTTTCAGGTAAGAGATGTGATGGGGATTGGTCTCTTCTCCCAGGCAATCAGCAACAGAACAAGGGGACACAGTCTCAAGTTGGGCCTGGGGAGTTAAAGGCTGGATATTAGGAGGAGAGTGATTTGACACTGGAATGGACTTCCAGGGAGGTGGTGGATTTGCATCCCTGAAGGTGTTCAAGAAAAGCCTGGATGAGGCACTTCGTGCCCTGGTCTAGTTGACTGCCTAGGGCTGGGTGCCAGGTTGGACTGGATGATCTTGGAAGTCTCTTCCAACTTGGTTGATTCTATCCTATCCTATCCTATCCTATCCTATCCTATCCTATCCTATTCTATTCTCTCCCAACCTGGTTGATTCTATTCTCTTCTATTCTATAGTTAATAAGGAAACATCAAAGGAGTTGACATACTAAGACAGTTAAAGCTCCTTAGAGATTTACAAAGTCATTGAGAGAAACCATCGAACCTCTCTTGCAGAACACCTTGAGCTTTAGCTCTCCTACTAAATTAGCCCTACCTTCACATGAGAAATGATACAGCACCCACTAATTTTCACATGCATTAAAGACCTAGAAATGGTAGTCCAAAGGGCACTGCCAACAAGGAAAGTCACTTCCAAAATCACCTTAAACGGTAATTTGGAGTCACAAGGGAAGTGGTTCACTTAGCGCAAGGGGTGGAGTGCCAACTAGATGCACTCTCTGAGCCCCTCTTGAGTGTTCTAGGAAACAACTTCCTGTTTATGCTCATTCTCTCTCCCAGAAGTAAACTTGCCAAAGAAAATGCATTTTGTAGGCTTCTCAGGAAACCAAAGGTCAACAAGTTCTCTTGTTTCTGGTCTGAACTGGATTCCAACTCATGCTGCTTCAGATGTGAGGATAACGAATTAAAGCCAAGTCACAACCCTGTGGTGCTGCTTGTGCCAAATCACAAGGGAGGGAGTAGTACCAGTAACTGCAAGGACACCACAGTTTCAGCTGCCATCAATGCCCTGATGTCCCACGGTATTGCAATAATCTAACAAATCAAATCACACCTAGATTTGCAGCCAGTTTGTAAAACCAAACAACTGAGCAACTTCCATCCACTAAGCATTTTCTACACAATTACCAAGAAAATCCACACCATTTGGTTTGTAATAGCTTAGCAAGCGAGAAGCAACTTCTTAAACTCTATTTCTTAATATCTCATCTTTCGTTGTAGAACTGCTGAACATAGTTATACTGAACACTTTAAAGATCCTCAAAGGAATCCTTAAGAAATCCACTTTTGGGCTCCCCAGTTCAGGAGAGACAGGGACCTGCTGGAGAGAGTTCAGCAGAGAGTCATGGCAATGATTTGGGGACTTGAGCATCTCCCCTAGAAGAGAGACTGAGAGACCTGGGGCTGTTTAGTCTGGAGAAGACTGACAGAAGATCCGATTAGCGTGTACAAAAATCTGAGGCGTGAGTGTCAAGCGGCTGGGGCCAATCTCTTTTTGGTGGTCAGCAACAATAAGCCAAGGAGCAAGAGCTACAAACTGGAACAGAGAAGGTTTCACCTCAACGTGAGGAGAAATTTCTTTACCGTGAGGCTGACAGAGCACTGGAACAGGCTGGCCAGACAGGTTGTGGAGTCTCATCTGGAGACTTTCCAAACCTGCCTGGATGTGTTCCTGCATAGACTACCCTAGTGGATCCTGCCTTGGCAAGGGGGTTGGACTTGATGATCTCTGGAGGTCTCTTTCAACCTCAAAAGTTCTGTGATTCTGTGATCTACATTTTTCTCACAATGTATTTTGTGGTTTCATGCATAAATCTCAGCTGTTTGCAACACCTACCTTTGAAGCCAGCTCCCCAGGTTCCTTTCTTTCTAAAAAGCCAGACACTTGAGGAAGCTCATCGTTCCTAAGCTCAATACTCCATATATACTGCAATGTCAGCAGTAAATTTCCATAGAAAACCATGAAAGGTGAACTGATCATGGCATATTTCCTTCGATCCCGGATCATCCACAGTGTGCAAGACCAGATCAGCAACACGAATGTCAGCCAGCTGTGGTATGTGATGCTCCATGCCTTTGGAGAAGGAAGGTGAGAGAGGTATGTTCACAGATGTGTTCAGAAACAACACTGGTGCACCTTTGGATGTTGGGAACAGGTTCTTTATCATGAGGGTAGTGGAACACTGGAACAGGAGGAGGTTATTTGGGGTTCCATCCCCAGAGATATTTGGGTCTTTGGGCAACCTAATCTAGTTGAGGATGTCCCTGCTAACTGCAGGGTGGTTGGACTAGATGAGCTTTGGAGGTCCCTTCCAACCTAGACCATTCCATGATCCTACCATTCTACAATATTTCCAGTCATGCTTAACTTATGCTTCTCTATTTAGGCCACATTTTCATTGTCTTGAGACTCTAACCCATATTAATCAGGACTAGCTAAAGTAAACCCCTTGGAGAATGTCCAGAAAATGAATTCTTAAGGAGTCCACAGCTAAGGGTGAAGTCTGCTTCATGCACTGGCTGCACCTTGATAAGGTTTATAAACAGAATCATTGCTTGAGGCCATATATGAAATACTAGGTCCAGTTATGGGCTCCCCAGTTCAGTAGAGATGAAGAACTATTTGAGACAGTCCAGTGGAGTGCTATGAGAATTCTGAGGGGACTGGAGCATCTCTCTGATGAGTAGAGGCTCAGAGACCTAGAGCTGTTTAAACTAGAAAAAGGAAGACTAAAATGGGAATTTATCAATGCTTATCAAGATCTAAAGAGTGGGGATCCAGAGGATGGGGCCAGATTCTTTTCAATGGCACCCAGCAACAGCACAAGGGGCAAAAGCCATGAACTGGAACCCAAGAGGTTCCATCTGAACATAAGGATAAGCTTCTTTCTTGTGAGTGTGCCAAAGCACTGGATCAGGCTGCCCAGATTGTAGTCTCTTCTGGAAAGATCCCAAACCTGCCTGGACACTGTGATCCTGGGCAAATTGCTCAGGCTGACCTTGCTTTATCATAGGAGCTGGACTAGAAGATCTCCAGAGGTCACTTCAAACTTTATGCAAAGAAGCAGCAGCCAAGATAATTTGTTTTACCACGCAAAACTGGGCCACAAAGCTGTTATGGTTAATGTCATTGCAGCTGAAACCTTTCCAAACCATTAAAACCAAAGCTTGCACTGGGAATATATATAGAGAGATCAAATCATTACGCCAAAAACTTGCTACAGTGCAGCTCAAGGTGTTTGCAACAAGTGGGCTTCAAAGCAAGCAACAACACAAGAAAGACAAGTAAAAGTGATAAGTAAAATCTTGCTTGGCACAAGGCTATATTTTCCTTGAGACCTTTCTGTGTTTAATCTCGAAAATCAGGCTTTACAGATCTTTTCTCCTCAGAGAGCAAGTGGATGCATTCAACCCAAAATAAGGAACTATAATTGTAAAATTTGCTAAATTTACTGCATTTCTATGAAATGCTTTCATTTTGTGGGCAGATTTCTGAGAGGAGCAGCAGGACAAGCCTGCTTACACAGAGCCTCCAGAATGAATAGAAAACAGAGCCCCAGTGGCCCCCTGACATTTGAGAGACAGCAAAACCCAGGGCTCCTCATCCTGGAAGAAAGATGTTTCCACGTTTCTGTGTCCACAGACCTATTTCTATGGGGGAATCATGCATTAGTAACTGAAAATGGACTCCAAATGATGCCATTTGTAAAATCAGCAGAATTTTGGGGGAGTTGTTACCTTCACTACTTACCATCATAGCTATCAAAGCACAAATGTAACTTTGTTTCATGATGAATTGGAACACAGAGACCAAGGCATGTAATTTAACATTTTCTTTTTCCTCCTGAGTAACTTCCTCTTCCTCCTCTTCCTCCTCCTCCTCCTCTTCCTTTTCTAAGTAGAAAAAGAAATTCTTATTTGCAATTCACACTGGCCTGAAAGTCACACTTGCACTCTCTCCTGGAAGAATTCCACTTGTAATCACTGTCTGACACAGCCCCTCACAACATCCTGGCTCACCAAATTGCAGAGATGTGGATTTGATGGGTGGGCTGTTCAGTGGATAAGGCATTAGCTGGATGGTCGCATCCAGAAGGTGGTGCTCAGTGGCTCCAAGTCCAGATGGAGAGCAGTGACAAGTAGTGTCCCTCAGGGGTCCATACTGGGACATGTACCATTTAAGATTTTTACCAATGCCATTCAAGAAAAGCCTGGCTGAGGCACTTAGTGCTATGGTCTAGTTGACTGGATAGGGCTGGGTGCTAGGTTGGACTGGATGAGCTTGGAGGTCTCTTCCAACCTGGTTGATTCTATTCTATTCTATCGAGGGCACCATCAGCAAGTTTGCAGATGACACCAAACTGTGTGGTGGTGTCAACACACAGAGGGTGGTGGAGCACTGGGAACAGGTTGCCCAGGGAGGTGGTTGAGGCCCCTTCCCTGGACATTCAAGGCGGGGCTTGATGGGGTCCTGGGATGTCCTGGTCTAGTCCTTGCTGACTGCAGGGGGACCAGACCAGATGACCTCTAGAGGTCCCTTCTGGCCCAGACCATTCTATGATTCTATGATTCATCAGTCTTGAGCAAACTCAAGATGGGAGCCAAAGGAAAATGACATCTGAGCACGATTCATCCACGTGAAACCAACAATCACTGTATTGGTGGAGCACTTTGAATAGTATAAAAAACTTATCAACTGCTCAGCTGTTGTTGTAAGGCAACGGTGTCTTAGTTTAGAGCACAACAGGTGCTCTTCTACCTCTTCCAAGAGGGGTAAGAAGCTCACCCAAAGGATTGGATAGAATTGGAAAGTTTAAATGGAAATGCTATTGGTAACTTCATGCAACAGCACAAAAGCATATAAAAGACACAAAATCCATAAGCCATCTTGGCCACGATACTTTAAGAACCTCCTTAGGCCAAAGCTTCATGCAAACCTCCCTCTAAACCAGGCCAACAAACCAAGACCTCCAATGCCCCCTCATATCCCTTTACCATGCTGCTCTACCCCTAAGCCAAACCAGTGTGATGCAGCTAAAATTCAGCTTAACAGCTCCAGACGCCAACTAGGCAGCTCCAGGCCCTGATTAGGCCATTTCAGGTGCCAACTAGGCCATTCCAGGTCTCAACTAGGCCACTCCAGGCTCCAATTGGCAGCATTGCCAAGGCTGAAACAGGCCTCACTCCCCCACAGAGATAACAACCTGCACATCCCCCTGGGCACAGAGACAAAGGGAAAAGGGAAGAAACTGGCTGTGTAGCCAGGTTTATAAGGATGTAAGAATGAAGGACACTTTCTGCTCCACCTCCTGGACCTCTGTAGCCTTTGGAGGCCCTTAACTTCGTGGTTCTTAAAGGCACCCAGCCTCAACCTACCACAAACAGCAATTACTTAACTTCAACAGACCAAAGAGCTTACCACAATGTGAGTAAATGTCAGAGGCCAAACAGAAGAAGAAAAATTATGGAACTAAGGGCAATTCCCAGGCAATTCACTACCTGAGGTGTCACCTGCTGGCTCCCATTTGTACTGGGGTGTAGAGTACATCTCTGCTTTGGCAGGGCCGTTCTCCAGCGGCAGGGCAGGGTGGATGGTGTGGTAGTCAGCAGGGTTCCCGTTCACCGTCACCAGCAGCACCTGCCAGGACAGAGGAGAAAGGTACTGCACTTAGGGTATTTCTTAAGAGAACAAGACTCTTGCTTCTGTGCTTCGCTACTGCTGGATTGCCAATGTTAAACAAATTTAACTAGTAACTACAGGTTGCCCAGAGAGGTGGTGGATGTCCCATCCCTGGAATCATTCCAGCTCCAGTTGAACTAGGCTCTGAGCAAACTCATTTGCCGTTGGAATGGGCTGCCCAGGGAGGTGGTGGAGTCACCATCCCTGCAGGTGTTCAAGAAAAGGCTGGCTGAGGCACTTAGTGCCACGGTCTAGTTGACTGGGCAGGGCTAGGTGCTAGGTTGGACTAGATGATCCTGGAGGTCTCTTCCAACCTGGCTGATTCTATGATTCATCGAGTTGAAGACTTCCCTGCTCACTGTGGGGAGGAGGAGCTGGACTAAATAACCTTTAAAGGTCTCTTCCAACCCAAAGAGCTCTGTGATTACGTGAAATTAATGTTAAGCAACGCTGCATGCAAAAGCACTGCCTAACAGCTTCCAGAATTGACTGCTGGTAGCTTTTTATGCATGCAATATCAGTACAATTGCAGATTTGTTTCAGTGAAGTTCTTTAGCAAACAGTAAAATTCTGCTGAAACCTTGAACTTCTGCAAATAATTCCTTGGAATGCTAGGAAGTTGTGGCTTTTCCACACTCCCAGAATGCAATGTTGCATTAAGTAATACCTCACTTTACACACAGGCAGTCTGCAAATGAATAAAAATGTGGATGCACAAGCAAAAGCAGTCAAATTTCTGCAGTCAGCTGAGCAATAGTATCATAGAGGTGTTTTGAGTGGAAAAGACCTCTAAGATCATCAACTGCAACCACCAGCCTACCACCATGGCCATTAAACCATGTCACAAAGTGGCATGCCTACACATTTTTTTTTAACACCTCCTGGGTCAGCAACTCCCTGTGAAACCTATTCCAATGTCTCACCACACCCTCTGTAAACATTTTTTTTCCTCATATCCAATCTGAATCTCCCCTGGCACAATTTCAGGCCACTTCCTCTCCTATGACCTGATGCTAGGGAGAAGGAGACCCCAACTCTTACCTCATTACAACCTTCAGGTAGTTGTAGAGAGCAATGAGGTCTCCCCTCAGCCTCCTCCAGACTTAAACAATCCTAGTTCCCTCAGCCAGCCCTCTTAGGACTTGCTCTCTAGATCTTTCACCAGCTTTGTTTTCCTTCTCTGGATGTGTTCACTCTGAAGGCCAGCGAGGGCCCCAACACTGGCCACAGTATCTGACTATTTGCATGCTCTTAGCCTGTCCTACCTAAGAAATCAGAAAGAAAAAATAGTGTTGCAGTGGAATAAGTTAACACACTCACAGCTGGGGAAGGCTAAGGTTGACCAGATGGCTCAGTGCCCAAACAGTGGCTCAGTGAGCTCACCTTCAGCCATCCTGCCCTCTCCTGCTTTAAATGGCTTTTTACAGCCAAGCTAGGAAAGCATCATTAGATCTATCTCCTGCATTTCAGTTAAAGGTCTAACCAAAAATTCATCTTCCCTCTCATGCAAACCACCACACCATGATTTTTGGACTTCAGCTCAAGTAGTTAGGAAAATAATGGTCATAAATTCCTTTCAATTTTTAAATTATTAACAGTGAGAGCTACATTTGCTGCCATCAATAAAAACAACTGTGGTAATTAAGCTGTGGTGAATGTCATAGGACAAGAGGAAATGGCCTCAGTTTGCATTGGAGGAGATTGGTTTGGGTTGGATACTAGGAAATATTTAATCACCCACAGGGTTATCAAGCCCTGGATCAGGCTGCCCAGGGATCTGGTGGAGCCTCCATCCATAGAGGCATTTAAAAGCCATGTAGATGTGGTGCTGAGGGACATGGTTTGGTGGTGACCTCACAGTGCTGGGAGTTGGTGATATTGAAGGTCTCTTGTAACTATAATGATTCCATTCTTCCACAATTCTGTGAATTATTGTTATGGATGACACATTTGGGCCACTTGGCAGTATTCATTCAACACTCTTTTTTTCTTTCTTTTTCCCTTTTTCTGTGACTTAAATTTCATCCTTTGTGCTTGTCTGGATGATGGCTTCAGCAACCACAGTCACAAATATCTCTCACACGCCATAGGTCACTGATGGTAGTACATGCTGAAGCCTGACTTCTGCTTAGGCTATGAGATAGGAACATATTTTGCCTGTTGAAACTATTAGCAGCCATGGGTAGGCTGTTTCAGAGTAGTATCTGGGGTGTGTTCAGTTCTACTCAGCAGCTATGCCAAGGCGTGGCTGTGAAGCAAATTAGGTTTGGTTATAGCTGCTCCCAAAGTTGATCTTTATCTCCATTCCTCTGTGTATGCTGAAAAGAGGGAATTCTGCTCTCAGAGTCTGCTAGGGTCTACAGCAGACAAGATACTGCACATTTGCTGCCACTTCAAACAAAGACGTGAATTTTCTGTCATCTGCAAATTGAACTCATGTGTGTTGTCAGTTGTGCTTCAAGGACTCTCTTGGAGGTCTCTTTCAACCTGGTTGATTCTATGATTCTATGACTCAGCATTTGAACAGAGATGAAAGAAAAAAAAACTCAGCAAAGAAGCTAAATCAAGTTTAAAGATGACTTGCATTAAAAAGCATATTTTGATGTCTTACTGAACCCCAATGAAATAGCAAAGCTGGTTTGCCAGCTAGTACTACTACAAGCACTTTAATTTGAAATTATCAATTTTGGGGCTGGGCAGTGGTTTCTCAGGGCAATCATTAAGGAAGCAAAAGACAATTTTATTCAGGATTATCTAAGTTACAGGGTAAATAGCAGGCCAAGCACAATAAAGCAGCTTTAAAAGTGTCATCTAATGTTTTATCTGTATAGATCAGTGTAATCCACATCTACACACAGGAAGAATTACAACAGCACAAAGACTAGTAGCATACTAACATCCGATGGCTTGTATTCATCTTGGGTCACTGACAGAAGCTGCAAAAAGCAATGCAAGGACAAATTATTAAAGAAGCATGGCTGAAGCATTAATAAGTTTAACTTTCTAAACACAGGCATGCACACATTTGCTGGCTTTTGCAGGCTGGCACTAAGGAATTCAGGGAGAATTCTTTAGAAGCCAGCAGAGCTGTACACAATGCTCCACAAAACACCATTTACTGTGCCATAGCATTGACAGCACTTCATGGGATACACCAAAACTGAAAGTGTGGCAATGACACTTTAGATACTAGATCAAAGGATTAATCAGTATGACATTATACCGATTAACTGCTTTCTAATGTCTTTCTAATGATCCAGTGCTTAAAAACTAAGTTTTTAAATGATCATTAGAATGACCAGAAATACTCCCAATGAACTGTTCCTACTAATGTAAAATGTGACACTTGATTAATTTGCCAGCTCATTTACCATCAGGATTATTACAGCAAAGCTCTTTGAGCTTGAGTAGCTGTGGCTCAACAGTGTTTCTACATGCCAGATTTGACTGTAACTCATTAAATGAGATTTTGCACTGCAGATGGCAGAAAGCTGGACCTATCCAGGTGCTGTAACACCAACTGCCTTAACTGGCCTGCTATAAATATCCAACAAGGACACTAGTATGCTTGGAGGAAGAGAAGCTGGCAGTCCTCCCTTACCAATGACAGTGTGAATTAGAAATCAGAAGGCAGAGCAGATCTTTGCATCTTCCTCACAGAATTTCAGGCTGTTTTGCACAGAGATAACAGTATCATGCCAAAAGCTTGGCTCTAAATGCTTTAAATGTAGAAGCCAACAACATAGAGCATGTTCTTCCTGTACTACCTTATTCATTTCCACAAAATATATTCCTTTACTCCCTTATTAATTTCTACAAAATATATTCCTTTACTTCCTTTACTCCCTTATTAATTTCTACAAAATATATTCCTTTACTTCCTTATTAGTTTCTACAAAATGTATTCCTCCTTTGCCACACAGCCTTGATATTGTACCTGATTTACACAATCACACATTACGATCATCTTACTTGCCACCTGTATAATGCTGCTTTTCCCTTAAATTCAAAGTAACTGGGATAAAATTAACTGACTGAAATATAATTAATGCAGAAACCCTTCCCCCCCCAGCCTTACTTTTCTCTCATCAGTTGTATAGTGGCTTGCATACCACAGACTGCGTCTTCTCTCTGCTGTCATTGGGATTGGGCTGCAGGCTAGTTCTTTGTCCTCTTCCCTGCTAACAGATTTCTCTTCATCAGGCATCTGCTAAACAATACAAATAACAAGAGTAGGTACAGTTCTGTAAATAACTCTCTCACCAAAGGAATGTAAAGTTTCCCCTAAGTGATGGTCCCTCTGCAAAGTATGTCTCTGAAGCATCTTTTAGCAGCACTCCATCCATGACAGGTAACTCTTACTGAGATGGCATCTTCACAAAATATGGCATAGCTGTTCTGTAACTGCTTGTCATAGAATCACAGAACCATTAAAGTTGGGAAAGACCTCTAAAATCATTGAGTCCAACTGTAACCCAACTAAACTACATTCTAAAGCACCATATCTCCACTTCTTGAACACCTCCAGGGATGGTGACACCACCACCTCCCTGGGCAGCCTGTTCCAACACCTCATCACTCTTTCAGTAAAGGAATTCTTCCTAATATCCAATCCAAACCTCCCCTGTCACAACTTAAGACAATTTCCTTTCCTCCTATTGTTGGTTACTTGGGAGATGAGACCAACGCCAGCCTCACTACAATCTCCTTTCAGGTAGCTGTAGAGAGCAGCAAGGTCTCCCCTTAGTCGTCTCCTCTCCAGACTAAACAATTCTAGTTTCCTCTGCTTTTCCTCGTATGACATGGCCTCCAAACCCCTCATTCTCTTTTCTGGACACCCTCCAGGACCTCAACATCTTTCTTATAGCATGACACCCAGAACTGGGCACAATACTCAAACTGTGGCTTCACCAGGGCCAGGACATCTCCCTGATAGCTACAAGACACCAGAGTTTTACAGCTTTCTGTAAACTACCTTATCTTACCATCCAGTCATATCAGGAGCTGGCATGTAGATATTTCATTTCCAAGGCAGTGTTATTGAAGGAAAAAAAATATCTCTTGATATTTATAGGAAAAGCCAAGTCTGCTTCCCTAAACGAGTGAAGAACTGAAAAGATCAAACCCTTTTGAGCAAATGTATCTACCTTTAAAGGCTAACCTAACTCACTGATCCATGCCTCAATAGGTAACAAAGTAGTCCATGCTGGTCACTCAACTAGGGTCATCCAGGCTTGCTTTTGAGTAAATGTATCTAACATTAAAGGCTAACCTAACTCACTGAACCATGCCTCAAATAGGTAACAAAGTAATCCATGCTGGTCACCCAACTAGGCTCATCTAGGCTTGCTTTTGAGTCAAACTATAAAGACACTTGTGTGTGCTCATGCTCACATGTAGGATGAGATGAATGGGGAAAGCCAGTATGGGTTTACCAAGAATAACCTTTTTTATGCTGACAAAATACTAGTTAAGTGGATGAAGAGAGAGCTATGGATGCTCCTCAGGCACTGGTACTATTCAGTGTCTTCAAAACGATCTGGATGGAAGTACATGCACATAAAGTGTCTTGGGAGGTGAGGCAGATGGGCCAGAAGGAAGAGCCACCATACAGACAGAAGCTAGAAATGAGCCAACAAGAATACACAAGGTTTAACAAAGATCAAGTCCTGCAGCTGGAATAAACTCCAAAGTCATAAAGGCTGTGGATAGATTGTGTGGGAAGCAGCTCTGTGGAACAGGCTCAGGAGGTCCTGGTGCACAAGCTGAACATGAGCCAGCAGTGAACTTCAGCAGCAACGAAGGCAAACGTGTGCTGGACTACATCAGCAAGAGGACTGCCAGTGGATCAAAGGATCTGATTATTCCACTGTACCTGGCAAGTGTCAGCCCGTACCTGCAATTCAGTTCTGGCATCTCCCAGTTTAAGAGACACAGAAAATCTGGAGAGGGTCCAGCAGAAAACTGCCAAGATTTTTAGAGGGTTGGAGAAGCTCAGAGATGCAGGAATTTGGGTTTTCTCAGCCTTCCAATACCTACATTGTAATTGTAGAGAGGACAGGGGTACTCTTCTCATGGAGATGCATGGTTATAGCAGAAAAAGAGGCTAAGGGCATCATTTCCTTCAGGTAAATGCCTTCTGGACATATTAAAAAATAATCACTGGCACTGGCTGCCTTTGCTGGAAATATCCAAGAGTTTGGCACTGGATAAATTAATCTGAGGGTCTGCTCTCACAAGAAGTTCCATCAGACAATCTCCAGAGGTTCCTTTCAATCTGGACTGTGCTGTGACTGTGGAATTGTCTAAGATCCACAAGCTCTCCTCCCCTGTGACAAGAACTGTTACCATCACACAGAGAAGGATTCCTAACACACAGGGCTTAACTCCATCTTAATTCCATGGGCCAGCATAGTCTCCCAGACTTAACATGAGTGTCGCTACAGCACAGTGACAAGTGGGAGACTTTATATATACCATGTACATATACCACACTAGGTTACATCTCTTCGGGTTCCTTCAGGTTTCTTCCTGCACTGTGCCTCTTGCTCCTGCAGTCTTGAACTTCCCAGCTGAGCTGTCACAAAGCAGGAAAATCTTGCTGTTTGTGCCAATGGGAGGAGGAGGCTCGGGTATTTGGTTCTTAAAGGAAGAAGGAGGTGCTCTGCAGTCAGTGGATTGCATGTGAAAGCTGTGAGCACCTCCAGCACAGTGTTGCTGTGCAAGACTCAACTGTCACTGGAATACCATCAGGGAGAAGCTACCACTATTGCAGTTCCTCAGCATCTACCTTTAATTTTTGTTATTATTTGCCTTCTCCACTTCAGTTTTTGTTTCTCCTCTCCTTCCACACTTCAGTATAGTTTTCAAACGTTTGGCTCATTTTTTTTTTTACTTTAAGAGTGACAGAGCACTGGAGCAGGCTACTTAGAGAGGCTGTGGAGTCTCCTTCTCTGAAGAGATTCCAAACCTGCCTCGATGTGGTCCTGTGCAGCCTGTTCTGGGTGATCTTGCTTTAGCAGTGGGGTTGGACTAGGTGATCTCCAGAGGTCCTTTCCAACTGTCACCATTCTGTATGATTTTGTGATGGAAATAAATAGTCAAAAATTCAGAGGAAGGGATGCAAGAACATGAAGTGAACATTATGGAATAAGTGCCATGGTCTAGTTGATTGGACAGGGCTGGGTGATAGGTTGGACTGGATGATCTTGGAGGTCTCTTCCAGCCTGGTTGATCCTATGAATATTCTATGAATGAATATGAATAATAATAGCAGTGGCTATTCCACTCTCCCATCCATTAATGCCTGCATGTTCTCCTCAAAGCTAGGAGGAATGGTGAGAACTGAAAGGTACTTCTAAATGTACTGCTTGCAAAAAAAACCTCTTTTCCTATATGAAAAAGTGCTCTAGTATTAAATAGACACAGATGTGATCCAAGCTGGAGGAGGAGAGATTTAGATTAGACGTTAAGAAGAAGTTCTTCACCATAGGGGCTGCCCAGGGAGGTGGTGGAAGCCTCATCCGTGGATATTTTAAAGGCCAGGCTGCATGTGGTTCTGGGCAACCTGATCTACTGAAGAGTGTCCCTGCCCATGGCAGGGGTGCTGGATCTAGATGATACTTCAGGTCCCTTCCAACTTTGAAAATGTTATGATTCTAACAAGGAATACAAATTGCTTGGGCCAGGTTCTGCACTGCTGTTGAATTTAACAAAACTCAACAAACACTGAATCACCACGATTTAAGCATTACCAAAAATCTCCTTCCTCTCCTAACAATCTCCACCAGGAGAAGTTGTTTAGCAAGTATTGAGCCAAATCCTCACTCACACAGCTGTGAGGTCTTGCTTCACAGAACAATCCCTATTCAGCAAAGTACAACATGAGCTTGTGGAACCTGGAAGCTGGGGCGAGGTCTAAGTGACTTCTGTAGGACTCAAGTAGAAGTTCAGGAACTTTGCTGAGCTGCAGTCAAAATCTAGGTCACACAGCAGGTTAAGTAGTGTTATTCTGAACTTACCCTGTGATTCTCTACAAAACAATTGGTTTTTTTTGGTTTTGATCAGGTTGCTCAGGGATGTGGTTGAGGCCTCATGTCTGGACACATTCAGGGTCAAGACTTGATGTAGCCTCGGGCAGCCTGATCTAGTGGGACATGTCCCTGATGACTGCAAGAGTGTTGGACAAGAAGACTTTTGAGGGTCCTTTTCAAGCCAATGCAATCTGGGATTCTGTGAACTGGTCAAGTCAACCAATTGTCATGTCTTATTTCAGCATGAATGGTCTGTAGGGACTGAAACATTTTCTCCTGACCATTTTGTCCTTTCTGCTTAGCAGACAATTGTATTGCTGTTTCAAATGAAGCCTTAGAACACCGACTTTTGGGTTGCAACAGAAATATCCATCTGCCCTGATACTTGTTGTTTAACTTGAACTCTGTCTACTGCCAACAAAGAGATCCCTCATGATGTAAAAGCTGTTTTTTTGTCTGAACTGGAGGTGTTTCAAAGACAGGGTACCAAATTAGGAACTAGCCAGTGGTAAGCGTTCTCCTTGCTTATGCAAAATCAGCTGATATGATTAAGAATAAATCAGGATGTTTGGCAGAAGTCTGCAAAGCTACCCATGGGAACAGGACATCCAAACACCCTATCTGGTTTTGAAACTCTCTCCATTCCAATCCTAACAGTAAGGTCTTATTTTTTTAAGTCTTGACTTAGATAAACAATGGTTATTAATTTGGTTTTGCTTCTCAGAGGCAATGGTAGCACATTTCACATATGATTGGGTATTTACATTTGATTATGAAAGAGCATTCCTAGCCAAACTGTAAGATGAAATAAACTGCTTCTCTGTTTAAAATATTTGTCACTGCCATTTGAAGCTTTAATATTAATGTGGGCCATAAAGAGCTGTTTGTTAGCAGCATTTAGTTGGGCACCAGGGTGACCAAAATAATACCAAAAAGACCCAAGATGTAGACAAAGATTTCAGTCCCACATTTTTAGCCTAGGAGACCACAGGGAAGGGTAGGAAATCTTGGTTTTCCACTTCTCAGAAGAAGGAAGGTCAGCAAAGACAGCACTAGTCACATGCTTACAACATTGAGAACCCTTTGACTTGTATGATCGTGGTGCTACAATTCCCCCCCACTCATGGGCTGCTTGGTACAGGTTGCGACTCCCCACTCTAGGTCACACAGCAATCCACTGGGAAAGTACAGACTGTGCACCAACACATTAGGACATTCCCTTGATAACATAACTAGCTCCTGCCTTCCCTGTTCTCTGAGGACAATAACCTCCTGCAGTGGACCACAGTACTGAGGCACCCTCTTGACTGTCTGACTTCTAGTCCTCTCCTTACTGTCTTGGATGATCAGTTAAGCATCTTGTGTACAATCTCATCCACTTGTATTTGGATCACAACCCAGAGAGGGGATAGCAGGAGCACAAGGTCCACGAAGTTCTGGACACGCACAGCTGATGGAAAAAAACCAGGACCCTCAAGCTCTCGACATGCACAGACCAGAATACTGCAACACTCAAGTTAGGCTGAAATGGAAAAGTCAGTTCTCTTAGTTCCTATAAATGAATTTGAAAATGAAGCCCTTGGAGCATTTCTGTATCTCAGCAGGCTGCAACCAGCATCTTCCTGGAGCTAGGATGCCTCTCAGGACCATCTACCAACAAAGTAGACACAAGGCCTGGGCAAGATCACCTACACAAGACTCAACTCCCACATGTTGGGAAATGCTACTGCGTTATATTTACTCTAAACTCAAAGAGGGAAGTTTTGGCTAGAATCTGGCCTCTTTTACCCACCCCTCTACATATCTGACTGACTGATTTTATGTCTTTGGTTTTTCAAGTGTGGACATCTGCACATTTCAGTAACCAGGCATTTCTGTGTCTGTATGCTCTGTGTTTATGCACACAGACGTGCTTTGGTTGGAGGTTGCCTTGTGGTAAGTTACTGTGGACTTTGTCATCCTTGGCCTGTAATTAAATTGGTGCTTTACTAAATTACTTGTTACATTAAGTGATGCTAGAATCAAACTTTGACTTTTTCTTTGTGTTGTTAGTAAATCTCGAATTGATGATAAATCATATGGTGTCACATTCACCTGTGACACTAATTCTTCCAGTTCTTCCACTATGGAATCATGGAATTATTGATGCTGAAGAAGACCTCTGAAGTCATCAAGTCCAGTCTATGACCTAACACCACCACATCAACTAGACCATGGCACTAAGTGCCACATCCAATCTTTCCTTAAACATCTCCAGGGACAGTGACTCCACCGCCTCTCTGGGCAGCCCACTCCAGTGTCTAATTCCACTTTCCATGAGGAAGTGCTTGCTAACTTCCAACCTACACCTCCTCTGGCACAGCTTCAGGCCATGCTCTCTTGTCTTGTCACAAGTTGCCTGGGAAAAGAGCCTGACCCCCACCTTATTGCAACATCCCTTCAGGTAGTTGTACAGTGTGAGTCTCTTCTTCTCCAGGCTGAACACCCTCAGCTCCCTCAGTGACTCCTCGTCAGATTTTCCCTCCAGTCCCTTCCCCAGTCTTGTTGCTCTCCTCTGGATCCACTCCAGCACCTCAATATCTTTCTTGAGGTGAGGGGCCCAGAGCTGCACACAGTGCTCAAGGTGAAGCTTCACTGGTGCCGAATAGAGGGGCAGAATCACATCCCTAGTCCTGCTGGCCACGCTATTCCCGATACAAGCCAAGATGCCATTTGCCCTCCCTGCCACCTGGGCACACTGCTGGCTCATGGCCAGCTGGCTGTCAGCCAGCACTCCCAGACCCCTCTCTGCCAGGCAGCTCTCCAGCCACTCATCCCCCAGTCCATAGTGCTGCAACTACCTGAGCAGCTTTCAAAAGCCTCAATTCAAACAATTCTAAACACTCTATAAGAGGACTCTAAATTAAACTGCTGTAGCTCTGTTTACTTCTGCACTGCTCCTTTACCGCTCACTGGACAGCATGAATGGGCTCTATTCATGGATTCAGTACTAGCAGTCACAAGTATGAGCTAAAACCTCCAGAGACAGATTGCATCTTCTTATATGCAGAGGTAGAATTTCACAAGCCTCAATATTAGAGGAAACCAGGATCCAAAACTAAAAAAAAAAAAAAAAAAAGAGAGATTAAAACTTCCACTGACAGCTAAGGGCTTTTAGCTTGAGCAAGATCCATACAGAGATTGTACACTGAAATCTCAGAGGCACCATACTTTGACAGACTGTGGCACACAGATGACAAATCTTCCCCCTGAAACTCATGATTTGAAGTGGGTGTTGTTCTTTTAAGACTCATGAGCATCTGTCTCAGAAACATCCAGGTTGGAAAAGCTCCTCAGAATCACCAAGTCCAACCTATAACCCTGCTCTACAAGATTCACCTTAAACCCTAAACACCACATGCAAGTCACCCTTAAATACATCCGGGTGACTCCAACACCTCTCTGGGCAGCTCATTCCAGTGCCTGACAACTCTCTCCATGAAAAACTTTTTCCTAATGTCCAATCTAAACCTACCCAGTCTCAGCTTGAGGCTATTTCCCCTTGTTCTTTCCCCAGTTACCTGTGAGAAGAGACCAGCAGCAGCCTCTCCACAACTTCCCTTCAGGTAGTTGTAGACAGCAATGAGGTCTCCCCTCAGCTTCCTGTTTATCAGACTAACCATTCCCAGCTCCCTCAGTCACTCCTTGTAAGATTTCTTCTCCAGGCCCTTCCCCAGCTCCATTGCCCTCCTCTGGACCTGCTCCAGCACCTCCACATCTCTCTTGTATTGCAGTGCCTAAAACTGAACACAATACTCAAAATATGGCCTCACCAAAGCCAAGTATAAGGAGAAAATCACCTCCCTACTCCTGCTGGCCACAGCATTTTTAATCCCAGCCAGGATGCTATTGGCCTTCTTGGCCACCCGGGCACACTGCTGGCTCATATTCAGCTGCCTGTCTATTACAACCCCCAGATCCCTTTCTGCCAGGCAGCTCTCCAGCCACACTACTCCAAGCCAATAACTGAGAAGAGAGCCTACTGGGAGAAAGCCTGTAAGAGAAAGATTAATTCCTGATCTGTGACACCTCTAAAGGAAAAGCAAAATTCTTAGAGACAAAAAAAGACCAGAAGGAGGAAGTGTGTAGAATGTGGTGACCTTTGCAAATCTCAGCACCTCTTTCCAATGACAAACACTTGCAGCACTAGATCCTGTGCATCAGAAATAAGAATTAATGCATGGGTATAACTTTCTTCACAATGTTCTATTTTTTCTTTCGATTTTTTTTTCTCTTTGGAGGGAAGCATCATTCCTCTGGCAACTGAAGTTCCCATGGGAGTGCCAAGACTCCATATTGCCTCATATGTAGCCATGGGTTTGAGAGACATCGACTTCCCTTAAATTAATCCGATAGTTACTCGAGTTCAATTGCTTAGAAAGCATCTCTGATTTGACTCATTTCCAATTCTCAGAGACTGAGTTTAGTCTCTTAGGGGAATATCCTTCCCAGACAACACAAGTGCAGGCAAGTCCACTCTAGCTCCTCTCTAGTCCCTGGAGGAACTTGCAGGATTCCCTCTCTCCTGAGGCAAATAAGCTCATTTTTCTCCACTGAGCAAGCACAGTAACAAACTTCAGGATGGTGAAAGATGAATGAAAAACAACTGGGGTACTGGAAATGAATTCCCAGAGATGCTGGGATCACGTAGCTCCTACTAACTGCACTTTGCATGTGGTGACTCCTCTGTGAGTAGTTCTCACCAGTTTACTATGTGGTTTGTGAGACGTGAAATTATAGTTACAGCCTCAATGCTGAAATGTTATTTGAAATGTTGTTTTCACTTAATGAAAATTAAAAACATGAAAAGGAGAAAGGAAAAAAAAAAGGAGATAAAGAAAATGAGAGAAAGAAAAAGAAAAAGAGAGGGAAAAGGGGGAAAGCAAAAGGAAAAAAAAGAGAGAATAAGGAGAAAAACAAGAGAAAGGGAGGAGGGATAAAGGAAAAAAATGAAAAAGATAAAAAGAGAAAAAAAGGAAAAAAGGAGAACAAAGAGTAAAATGAAAAAAAATAGGGTGAGAGGAGAAAAAAAAGAGAAAAAAGAAAAAAGAGAAAAAAGAAAAAAGAAAAGGGGAAAAAGAGAAAGGGGAGAAAAACGAGAGAAAAGGGAAAAATGAGAAAGGGGGAGAAAAAGAGAAAAAAAAGAAAAAAGAGAGAAAAGGAAAAAATGAGAAAGGGGGAAAAAAAGAGGAAAAAAGAAGAAAAAACGGGGGAAGAAAAGAGGAAAAAAAATAAAAAGGAGAAAAAAATTAATTAAAATAAATAACATTTAGGATCATCCTTTGTGTACTTCCAATTTCTAAGCTTTTAAAATATTCTGAAATATATATTCCCTTCTTCCTCTGAAACCAAAAGAAGCAAAAAAAACACCTTTCTGTCTCTTTTTCCCCCCCCCTTTTGCTCTGATATAAAAACTGGGGGTTCACTCAGGCACAGATTCAGAGGGAAAGGTTTTAAGAAAAAAAATCCTCTATGATAAAATTGCAAATCTGCCTTGCTTTACAGTGCCTGCACCTGACTTCAGTCCTGCTAGACAAGCCTTGGGTGGTTTGCCTTCCATTTGACAGCACTTACATCACTTCATATTGATGCTGGCTTTTCAAATTAGAGTAAGCATCGATGCTGTCATTGCACTGCTCACCTAAACAGTCCTGCTGATTCTATGATGAATAACTACCTAACCCCTGCAAGATTAGTTTCCTGAAGACCTATCATGGGTTGAGTTGAGCCTGCTGCTGTTATTCACACCATGCTGCAGTCATGTCAGCTTCATAAAATGGAAGTATTTGCTGGAGAGAAGTATTATGGGGCTAAGACATCTGTACCAAAAAGACTGAATTCAAGGCAGCAGCTTGCACTTGCTATCTACATCCCTTAACTTTCCTGAATGTTTGCACTTCTTTTAGCAAGGAGCTGCACTGCCCAGTCTCACAGTCATCAGTGCTGAAAAAGAGCAGGGGGTACCCTTACAACAGGCTCTTGCAGCCAGAGACGGATGAGCGTTGCGAGGGTGTAGTACATCACCAGGAGTAAGATTGGATTGGCATGGTGGTACCAGTGAAGCTCTTGATTTTTGATGATCATCCAAGTGCTCGAGCAGTTTGTCTGAGTAAGAGAAGTGACACCGAACAACCTGTGGATATAACAAAAAACACAACAAACAAACCACAGTTAACAAAAAGAATCAACACCAAATCTTACACTGTTTGAAAACAAAACAAAAAAACAACTACCAAAAAAAAACCCAACAAATATTTTGGGATGGGATTTTTCTTTACCTATAATCAGAAGATCACCTAGAAGATCACCTGGTCCATGGCTCCTGATAGAGCAGGATCATCTAGAGCAGATCACACAGGAACATTCTGAATATCTCCAGAGAGGGAGAATCCACAACCCTCCTGGGCAGCCTGTTCCAGTGTTCTGTCATCCTCACAGGAAAAAAAGTCTTTCTCATGTTTCCATGGAACTTCCTATGCCTCAGCTTGCACCCATTGTCCCTTGCCCGTCATAGTGCATCACCAAGCAGAGTCTGGCTCCATCCTCCTGGCACTCGCTCTGCACACCTTTATCAATATTAATGAGGTCACCTCTCAGTCTCCTCTTCTCCAAGCCAAAGAGCCCCAGCTTATAAAAAGCTAGTAGAATTATGGGCTAGAATAACACTTTGCAATTTCCTGGATCCTGTCTAGCCCTCTGAAGGTCTGTATTCTCTAGTTAAGACATCCCAGTGCCATAAACCCACAACAGAGGTATAACATTATTACACCTACCACCTCAAACATGAAACCCTTAAATGCCCTGCACCCTGTAGGCTCAGAGCTATGGGAAAAGGGCAGAACAAAAATCTGGCTGCAAGGCCATTTGGCAAATCACAGCAACATGGCATTTCAGAGTGATTTAGTGAACTGACACACAACACCATTCCAGTCACTCTGCCAAGGCAGAGCCGTAAAGAGCATCTCCTCACCACACTGAAAAACTGCATGATTTTTATTTCCATTTTCACAGAATCACAGAATGCTAGGGGTGAAGGGACCTCAAAAGATCATCCAGTCCAACCACCCTGCTAATAAATTACTGTCTAATTATGCCAATACTTATAGAGAGTTCCGCTGAACTGATCACTGTCATGGGCAGAGATATTCAGAAACAAAATTGTTCTTTGTGATCAAATAAATGAGAAAAAAATAAAGCAGAAAAATCAGTTCTATAATCAATATTAATGTAGTGAAAGTATTAATATCAAGGACATGAAATCTTTGGCTATTTCTGGAAAAAAAAAGATCTCACAATATTTCCATCAAGCAGCAAAGTTCTGTTGGAGGAAAACACTTAAGAACACCCAAAAAACCCTCAGCATTTTAAATGTAAGATGTTGGAGGAAAATGCTTAAGAACACACCAAAAATCCTCACCATTTTCAAGTTAGGATGTTGGAAGGCAACACTTATGGAGACACCAAAAAATTCTCAACATTTTAAATGTAAGCTGTTGGAGGTAAACACTTAAGAACACACCAAAAATCCTCAGCATTTTCAAGTTAGGATGTTGGAAGGCAACACTTATGGAGACACCAAAAAATTCTCAACATTTTAAATGTAAGCTGTTGGAGGTAAACACTTAAGAACACACCAAAAATCCTCAGCATTTTCAAGTTGGGATCTTAGAGGACAACACTTATGGAGACACTAAAAAATCCTCAACATTTTAAATGTAAGATGTTGGAGGAAAGCACTTAAGAAAACATCAGAAATACTCAACATTTTCAAGTTAGGATGTTAGAGGAAAACATTTCAGAGCACACACACACAAATCCTCAACAATTCCATGTTAGGATGTTGGAGGAAAATGCTCAAGAACACACACACAAAAATTCTCTACTTTTTCAAGTTAGGATGTTAGAGGACAACACCTACAGAGATACCAAAAATCCTCAACATTTTAAATGTAAGATATTGGAGGAAAACACTTAAGAACACACCAAAAGTCTTCAATGTTTTAAAGTTAGGATGTTAGAGGAAAGCACTTCAGAATGCACACACACACATTACAAAATCCTCAACATTTAAGATTGAGGATGTTAGACACTCTTTAGATATGTTAGGTGTAGGAAGCCATGATTAATCTTCTTTTTTTTTTTTTTTAAACTGTGAAATATTTTGCAGAGTTCTAAAAGCAGGGCATAGAATTAGCAGTGCCATACATCCGCACTTAGTATAAACAATTTCCTTCTACTGACAGAGAGTTTTCTCCCATAGTGAGCATCAGTTTTCAGTTTTTACAAGAAACAGATTTGATTCTGAGAGACATCTGAGGAGAAACAATTCCTGATAGAACAAAAAATCCCAAACTATTGTTACTCTGAAAGAGTAAAACAAATAGGGATGTTGGACTAGATGACCTTTAAATATCCTTTCAAACCCAAACCTAAGATTCTATATCATAAAAAAAAAAAAATAAATGTTGTTTTCTGCTCAGAGATTTGATTGGAAATAGTAAATGTCTAACAGATTCCTTCCTTTACCTATCAAGATCCAACACGGGATGGGCTGCCCAGGGAGATGGCAAAGTCACTGTCCCTGGAGGTGTTCAAGAAAAGCCATGGTGTGCCATGGTCTAGTTGATTAGACAGGGCTGGGTGCTAGGTTGGACTGGATGATCTTGGAGGTCTCTTACAACCTGTTTGCTTCTATGATTTTCAAGATCATTGAGTCTAACCGTTACCTAACTCTATCAAGACTGGAGCTAAACCACATCCCTCAGCTCCACATCTCTGCCTCCTTTAAACACCTTCAGGGATGGAGATTCAACCACGTCCCAGGGGAGTCTGTTCCAGTGTTTGAGAACCCTTTCCATAACACAGTTTCTTCTAATATCCAACCTAAACCTTGCCTGGTGCAACTTGAGGCCCTTCTTCTCATCCTAGATAAGAAAATGCCCTAACGTGAAAGGGTGAAGGAATACAAAGAGTAAGTAAGATACTCGGCAGAGATGTGCTGCCTGAAATCTGTCCTTTGGATGCTGCAAAGCGAAATGAATACGGACATGGAGAGGTTATACCTGTTCATTCACTGGGGGTTGTGGATTGTGTGTATTACCTTTAACTGCCAGAACCAGGGCTCTACAGCATTTTATTAAACAGTTTATCAGCACTAACTTCTCTTTCTGATTGTCAACACGAGCCAAAACCCATAAACTTTAAGACTTCTCAGAAGTTTTGGGTGGATCCAAGGTTGGAAATGCATTGATGTAACTTCAAGAAACTGACAGAGCTGTGTTTGGAGTTGAACCAGATTCAGACTTTGGTAGCATCCAAGCTCACTGAAAGCTGGTGTTACAGTTTGGCTCCATCTGACTGCAATTCACACTGGGTTGTATTCTGTTCATATTTCTATCAGTGTAAGGGAACATCTTGTTCTGTCTGCTTGCCTCTCTGCTGACTTTGATGGCTTTTGGATAGAATTATAGAATGGTCCAGGCTGGAAGGGACCTCCAAAGGACATCTACTCCAACCTCCCTGAAGTCATCCGGGACATGCTCAACTAGATCAGGTTGCCCAGAGCCTTGTCAGGCCTCACTTTGAATATCTCCAGGGATGAGACGCCAACCACCTCCCTGGGCAACCTGTAACTTTCTGCCCATCAATGATTAGGATTCTTGAGGTCCGTTTAGTTTCATCTTCTATTTCACAAGACATGTCCCTATCTGTGGTTCATTTTAAGCTTTGCTATAGACCCTATTTCTGTTTCATAAAAATAACAGAACCATGGTGAAACTCAATTCTTACTGGAGTTTAGAAGTCTTTCCATTGACAGTGAGTAATGAATATTTCCTGCAGGATTGAGAGAAAGTTCCTGAAGGTCCTTAAACCCTTCTGCCAAGTAGATCTGATCTTAATATCACAATATTCCATTCCTGTATGTTTTATAATATACTATAACTATAATGTCTCGAAAACTTTCATTTCACTTTTATCTCTACTGAAAAAAACCCACAGCCCAAGCTAACAGTCCACATAATCCTACCAATAAGGACATTCTATTATGTTTCAGATGAATTCTCATTTTTTGAGTTTCATTTGCTTCCTTCAAATTTTCCATACATTATGCTATTGGACTTAATTCCTTTTGGTCCTGCATTCACCAAATAGATATAAGCTGCCATTGGAATGGGCTGCCCAGGGAGTTGGTGAAGTCACAGTCCCTGGAGATGGTGAAGAAAAGCCTGGATGAGGCACTTAATGCCATGGTCTAGTTGACTGGACAGGGCTGGGTGATAGGTTGGACTGGATGATCTTGGAGGTCTCTTCCAACGTGGTCAATTCTATGATTTCTATAATTCTAAGTTATGACGAATCTCCTCCCTCTTAGCTGCCACCTGAGCAGCACTGTATTCATTTAATCCATTTCACTTTGTCTCATCAGACATGTATCTGGAGGAACTGCTCCTCATTTCTGAATTCTCCTTGGGTTTTGAGACTTAATCACAAAGGCACTCAACACAGCATCCCCCATCTATGAAATTCAAAATGCACAGCTTGGGAATGATCACTCCATCTGTTGGGGCCTCCAATAAGGCTCCAAGTTGCTTCTCATTCAATATTTATGCTTTGTCATTATCTTCAGTGAGAAATGCTGGTGCAGAGCATTTTTCAGAGGCACAGAGTCACCTTCTCCTATTCAAACCTTTTAAAGGCACAGGAATAAAACATATAAGCTATTACAGTAAGCAACTGGTATTAGAGCATTATTCAGTTCTGCATACTTCAGTCCACAAAGATGCCTTCACATTCAGTGTTGATTGCAATCAGCTGTATTTGTGACCAGCTCTGATCTCAGAATCATTGGATCACTTTGGTTGGAAAGTAAGTTTATGATCATTGAGTCCAACCATTACCTCACTCTACCAAGTGTGTTGTTAAACCATGTCTCTCAGCACTACATCTCTGCATTTTTAAACACCACTTCTGCATTTTTAAATACTCCTAAGGACAGGGATTCAACCACCACCCTGGAGAGTCTGTTAAGTGAAAAAGTTTCTCCTTATGACCAGCCTAAACCTCCCATGGCTGTTTCCTCTTGTCCTATCATTTGTTACTAGGGCGAAGACATCCACACCCACCTCACAACAGCCTCCTTTCAGGGAGTTCTGTAGAGCAAGAAGGTCTTTCCTCAGCCTCCACTTCAGACTAAACAACCACAGTTCCTTCAGCTGTTCCTCAACAGACCTGTTCTCTAGACCCTTCACCAGCTGCACTGCCCTTCTCAGTGTGACTTCATCTTAGCCAACATACATATATGCCATCAATGAAGAATGGAACAAAGCTAGAAATAGGTAGATTCAGATTGGATGTTAGGAAGATGTTCTTCACCATGAGGGTGGTGAGACCCTGGGATGGGTTGCTCAGGGAGGTGGTCAAAGCCTCATCCCTGGAGGTGTTTAAGGCCAGGCTGGATGAGGGTCTAGACAGCCTGATCTAGCATGAGGTCCATGGCATGGGGGTTGAAACCAGATGATCCTTGTGGTCCCTTCCAACCCTTACTGATTCTGTAATGAAGTTAGAGTGAGTCTTAAGTGAAGACACTGATCTGCTGGAGTGGGTCCAGAAGAGGATCACAAAGGTGACTGGAGGGCTGGAGCACATCTCCTATGAAGACAGGTCGTAAAAATTGAGGCTGTTCAGCCTGCAGAAGAGAAGGCTCCAGGGAGACATTGTAGCTACATTTCAATATCTAAAGGAGACCTATACAAAGGCTGGGGAGGGACTTCTTAGAACTAGAGTTTGTAGCTATAGGATGAGGAGTAACAGTTTTAAACTGGAGCAGGGGAGATTAAGGTTGGACACAAGGAGGAAGCTGTTTACAACGACAGTGATAAAATACTGAAACAGGTTGCCCAAGGATGTTGCTCAGGCCTGTGTCCCAGGAGACAATCACAATCAGACTTAATGTAGCCCTGGGCAGGCTGATCTAGTTGGAAGTGTCCCTGCTCACTGCAGGTGAATTGGACAAGGTGACCTTTGAAGGTCCTTTCCAGTCTAATGCAATCTATCAATCTGTGAATCATAAAAGCCCAAAAAGACAAATGCGATACAGAAATTAAATAAATAACTACTGAGAGGCCATTTACTAACAGAAATCTTTTACATTGCAAAAGACTGAATGCAAAATCAAAAACCCCTGGAGGTTTGTAAGATGCAATGGATTCATCTTTCTGTTCTTGGGAAGAAGCAAAGATGGTGTTTTACAAAATCCTCATTTCATATAAAAAAAAAAACCAGAGTGGTGAGAGCCTGGAATGGGTTGCCCAGAGAGGTGGTTGAGGCCCTATCTCTGGAGGTATTTAACGCCAGGCTGGATGAGGCTCTGGCCAGCCTTGATCTAGGGTAGGGTGTCCCTGGCCATGGCAGGGGGGTTTGAACTAGATGATCCTTGTGGTCCCTTCCAACCCTGACTGATTCTATGAGTCTAAAAGGAAGTCTGCATGAAGCTGCATCAAGCCACATTAGGAGCTACATTTGCTGGTGTAGTGTTTATGATTTCAGGAGGGATTTTTTTGCTGGGGCCAGAGTATAAGGGATGGTTATACACAGGAAGGGCATCTTTTTAGCAAGGCCTGTTGCAATAGGACAAGGGGTGGTGAGCTTACACTAAAAAACTGGGGAGATCTAGGCTAGATAGAAGGAAAAAAATAGTTATGATGAGGGTGCTGAAACACTGGCAAAGGCTGGCCAGAGAAGTAGTAAAAGAAGACCCATCCTTGGAAACATCCCAGGTAAGGCTGGATGGGGCTCTGAGCAACCTGATCTAGTTGAAAATGTCCCTGCTCAGTGCAGAGAGGTTGGACTAGATGACCTTCAAAGCTCCCTTCCAACCCAAAGCATTCCATGATTCTACAATCAGAGACTTCTGCTATGTTGGGCTGGGGGCTTGGGGAATCCATTTTGGTAAAACTTCTGAATTTTTGGTTGAATTTTATGATCTGTCTGATTCTTTATGTCATCTGCATATCTCCTTTTGCACATTCATTTCGCTCTCCATGCATGGAAGAAGGGAGAAGCAGCGCCTGCAAGTCTGGGGTAGGAGAATGGAATATCAAGACTGACTGACATTTGAATAGCTGAGCTCAAAAATGGAGATACTCAAAGTGGACAAACAAGAGAATAAAAGGGAAGAAGAGCAAATAAAAAAAAAATGAGACCAGGGGAGAGGAGAGAGCATAAAAACAGAGAGAAACTCAATAGCACTGAACCCCCAGAAATGGAGACAAAATTTAGCCTTTTTGTTGAGGTGGTGATAACTGGGGGGGTGTTGTGGTAGAACTTTTCCTTTTCTGGGGGTGAAAGGGCTGACATACAGGGACAAAAGGCAAAACTTCGTATTTCACATGCAAAGCCCTGAAAATTGAGATTTGTGAGGAAGAGTACTTCACATCCTGAAAGGGCTAGGTCCCAAACATTGCTTGAGGAGTGACCAATTTTTTATATATGCTTTCCAGAGAAAGATATATATATTCTTTCCAGAGAAGGGCAACGAAGCTGGTGAGGGGCTTGGAACACAGCCTTGTGAGGAGAGGCTGAGGGAGCTAGGGGTGTGCAGCCTGGAGAAGAAGAGGCTCAGGGCAGAGCTCATTGCTGTCTACAACTACCTGAAGGGAGGCTGTAGCCAGGTGGAGGTTGGTCTCTTCTGCCAGGCAACCAGCAACAGAACAAGGGGACAGAGTCTCAAGTTGTGCTAGGGGAGGTCTAGGCTGGATGTTAGGAGGCAGTTCTTCACAGAGAGAGTGATTGGCATTGCAATGGGCTGCCCAGGGAGGTGGTGGAGTCACCGTCCCTGGAGGTGTGCAAGAAAAGACTGGATGAGGCACTTGGTGCCATGGTGTAGTTGACTGGCTAGGGCTGGGTGATAGGTTGGACTGGATGAGCTTGGAGGTCTCTTCCAACCTGGTTTATTCTATGATTCTATATTAGCTTCAAGGAGGTGCATACTCTCGTCAGATTTGAAGATGACCTGAGGAAAAGAGTGGGAAAGGAGTGGAAGGAATTGAAAAAAAAACACAAAAATATTAATAAATTAATTCCCCCAGAAAATCAGGAGTTGCCTCTTCACACAGGCCATCCTGTCAAGTTTTCTGTGCTTGGATGGCAGAGCTACACACAAGTTATATCCATCAATTCTCTTCCAAGAGAATTCTGTGAGCCATCACACTTCCCCCAGTTCACCATTTGGCTATACACCCAAAGACATAAATGCTATTGGAAAGGACCCAGGCAGTCCTGTGGTACCTCCAGGCCCATCCTGAACTTCCAGAATGTTGTTACTTTCTAGGTTTTAGGCTGTGAATTCACATTGGGACTAATGCTCTGTGGAGTACCAAACTGACACAAATCCATACTTCAACAGCGGCACAAGGGGATGAAAGAGGTGAGGAAGTCGTCTGAAAAGCACTGAGCTTCCCAAGGAGTTAGGGTTAAGATGAGCAGAAGGCATTTAGTTTCACATGGCTTTTTAAGGGGAGAAAAAGCAAAAGTAGAATGAATGGAAAAATTGCCCTTTGTCTTTCCAAATCATGTTTAAAAGGTTCCACATAGCTGATCCTTCAGGTCTGCTCTTCAGCTCAGCAGGACAACTGTGTAGGGAGATACTGCAGGCACAGATCTCAGCTCACAGCTGGACTAAAGCTACTAAATTCATCTATTTCAGAGTGACACAAGCTTTAAAAAGTGCTGCAAGTATTTTTGTTAGTGCTTGAAAGCCCTCAGCCTTGCCCTGGATGCTTCAGAACTAGCTCAGTGGAACTGTGCCATGTTAACAATAAGACAAAAATGTGATTGTTTGGGTTGAGAAGGGTTATGATAAATTTCAGCTTAATAGTTAATAACTTTGGGGGTTAAGATCTGAAAGCGTAGACTAAGACTGGAAGTGTTTCCCTTCAGTGTTGCTATCACAACGCTCTAATGCAGGTATACACACAGTCAATACAGGCTTGGTGGGTAAGTAGATCACTCTAACTTTTGTTTTAATGTCATCATGCTTCCATAGCTCTTTAGCAGATGTCTACATATATATACACTTTATTCTTTTCTTCTTTTTTTTCCTTGGTTTCCATAGCTTCTATTGGATCAGAGCTATTCTGGCAATGACAAAACCAGCCCTGGGATATCTCCCACCCTCTTCTGAACATCAGTGACTTTTCTTTCAAAGGAAAACTAATTTCAACTGCACATCTATTGCATGAGGGGAAAAAAAGAAAGGTAATTTAAACCTTATGTGCTAATATCATCCAGATAATGAGGACAAGAGGAATCATGAGCCATTAATCCAGGAAGCCATAGAGGAGAAAGGATAGCTTTAAGGGCTGTGAATTATATATAAGCTTGCAAAAAACCTATAAATACAACACAAATCTTAATTCAGGAAGAATAAACCACCACATAAGCAGCCACAATAAAATCACTTTGGTCTCAAGTGAATTAACATCTTTAGAATAGGATGCTAAATATTAGCTGCTTTACAACCTGTTCTTTTTTCCTCCTTTTCTTTTCTCTAAAGTAAGCAGATAATGGAATTTTCTCTGAGACTATGTGACTGGAAGCTGTTAAGAATTGGGCATCCATTAAAAGTGACCAAACCTCAGACGTTCAAATACTTCATAGATCTGAAAGAAAACAGCTGCCCTGAGAGGAATTTAAGCCCGAACATAAAGATTTGTGAGCTGTAGACCACATTTCATCCACTAATTGAGCTTTGTACTGACTTTCTATTCCAAAAGCTTGCAGTATGCTTCCATTGCCTTACCTGCAACCACTGTTATCAGTAAGAGTAGACGGAGGTCTATCGATCCCTTGTTGACTGAGCAAAAGCCATCTTCAGAAGTCTCACATGAAGAAGATTTATCCTATCCACACGATTCCTTTCTAGATCCCCACACCCTTTCATTGCCCATGACATCACTACAAGAAGCACACTGAGTTGGTAGTGCATGTCCCGAGAAGGACAACAAAACTAAAGAAGGGTTTAGAGCACAGGTCTTGGCTGAGGGAACTGGGATTGTTCAGTGCCTCATCCAGTCTTTTCTTCAACACCTCCAGGGACAGTGACTCTACCACCTCCCTGGGCAGCCCATTCCAATGGAAATCACTCTCTCTGGCAACAACTTCCTCCTAACATCCAGCCTAGACCTCCCCCGGCACAACTCGACAATGTGTCCCCTTGTTCTGTTGCTGTGTGCCTGGGAGAGGAGACCAACCCCCACCTGGCTACAGCCAGGTAGTTCAGGTAGTTGTAGACAGCAATGAGCTCTGCCCTGAGCCTCCTCTTCTCCAGGCTGCACACTCCCAGCTCCCTCAGCCTCTCCTCACAGGGCTGTGTTCCAGGCTCTTTCCAGCATATCAGCAAGCTAGAAAGCTCTAATGTTGCTGTAGGCTTACATAGAATCAATCACAGAATCATTTAGGTTGGGTGAGGCCTTTAAGCTCATCAAGCCCAAAAAATAATCCAGCATGGCCAACTCCACCACTAAATCACATCTCTAAGCACCACATCTACGATTGTCTTTTATATGCCTTCAAGGATGGTGGAGGTGATGATCATATTGAACTGTGCTATCTGGGGAATGACACCACCCAAATCATGTCAACAAACTAAAATGTTTATAATGTTTAGTTGAATTTTCTACTCAGAAACAAAAATAATGAAAAAACAGCTCCAGGTTTCTAAGGAGCCATGTGGAAAGTGGGAACGAGACATGTTCTGGCAATGCACACACAGCCCAGAAGCCAATCATCTCCTGGGTTGCATCCCCAGCAGCGATGGCAGCAGGAGGAGGGAGGGAATTCTGCTTTGCTGAGTCTCCTCCTGCAGTGCTGGGTCCAGCTCTGGAGTCCTCAGCACAGGAGAGACCTGTTGGAGAAGGGCCAGAGAATGCCACAAAAGTGAACTGCAGTCTCTGCAGTCTCTGCTGTGAAGACAGGCTGAGAGAATCAGGCTTGTTCAGCCTGCAGAAAAGAAGGCTCTGGGGAGATCTCCTGGTGGCCTTTCAGTACTTGAAGGGGTGGATAAGAAAAACGTGGACAGATATTTTAGCAGGGCCTGCTGTGACAGGACAAGCAACGATGGTTTTAAACTAAGAGAGGGAGATTTAGACTAGATAGGAAAGAAAAGTATTCCATTGAGGGTAGGGAGACACTGCACAGGTTGCCCAGAGAGGTGCTAAGGGCCTCATCTCTTGAAGCATTCCAGGTCAGAATGGGACTCTGAGCAACTTGATCTAGTTGGAGATGTCCCTGCTCACTGCAGGGGTGTTGGATTAGATGAGTTTTAAAAGTCTTTTCCAGCCCAAAGCTTTCTATGGTTCTATGGATAGTAAAAGCATGTTGGGAAACATCCATGGGCACAAAGGCTTCCCCTTGCCAGAGAGTAAGCTTGGACATCCCAGCAGGAGGCACGGCTTAACAATATCTTTCTGTGCCAATTACCAAGGGAGATTATTGCTATTTCAAAGTCAGTTGGCAGAGCTGCTGAGAGGAAAGGAGCCAACAGCCTCACCTCAGAAAGTCTCACACAGGCAGAGCAGAGGATGTGAAGGAAGCCTGCTCCCAAAACTCAAATTGGTCATGCCAGCCATGGGTGGCCTTGTTGTTCCGAGCTGAGGTGCTGGGAGGAGATGGATGCACACAGCTAGACCGTCAAGTGCAAAGCTTCAACAGAAGTCACTTAGGAAAAGGAAACCTTGCTCCAACAGCCCCAGTGAGCATCAGCACTTAGCAGGGTGGTGCCACTCGACCGTAACATGCAAGTGACCTGGTATGACACCCAACTAGGCAACTGCCCACCAGCTTAAGAGCTTTACTGATACCTCTTAGACTAACAGATGCAGAAGACCAAAAATTGTTTGGAAGTGTGGCTTCAAACTCATTTCAACTTGGAGGTAATCTGTCTGTGATCTAAGAACCTAAGGACATAGAATGCAGCCAAAAAACTTTGGGGTCTTTTCCAAGCTCTGGCTGCCTGGGGTGGGGCTTATGCAATTCATCTCACTTCTCTGCCAGGGAATTTTTCCACCTGTGAAAGGGGTTGATGATACTTTTCACTCACACTGGGACAGTCTGTTGGGTTTGCTGATGCAAGCAGAAGATCAAGAGCTTTTCCACTTACTCAGTTGGACTGAAAATAAAGCAAGAATGATTGATATCTCAATTAAGAGATTGTGCAGTTATATGAGAAAAGAAGATTTTTGTTTCTAGCTGACAATTCACTAGGGCTATGATTCCCATTTGTCTTTAAATAGAAAAAGAAAATCAAATAGCAGGATATGGGAAAGATGATAATGAGATCAGGAACGATCAGGCTAGGAAAATGTGAGCAAAAAGCCTAATTTCAAAAGCAAAGCTGTGTAACATGGCTGGTTTTAAATTAGTTATAAACTCTACCCAAAAGGCTCAGTTTTTATCGGTGAGTTCCAAATTTGAACTAAATGAACACAAACAAGAGATCAACAAAGGAGCTGGGGCTGTTTAGCCTGGAGAAGAGGAGGCTCAAGGGTGACCTCATTGCTGTCTACAACTACCTGAAGGGAGGCTGTAGCCAGGTGGGGTAGGTCTCTTCTGTCAGGCAACCAGCAACAGAATAAAAGGACACAATCTCAAGTTGTGCCATGGGAGGTCTAGGCTGGATGTTAGGAAGAAGTACTTCACAGACAGAATGATTGCCATTGGAATGGGCTGCCCAGGGAGGTGGTGGAGATGCTGTCTCTGGAGGTGCTGAAGCAAAGCCTGAATGTGGCACTTAGTGCCATGGTCTAGTTGATTGGACAGGGCTGGGTGATAGGCTGGATGTGATGATCTTGGAGATCTTTTTCATGTTGAGGTGGAACTTGCTGTGTTCTAGCTTTTATCCATTGTTCCTTGTCCTATGTCTTCTAATACTACAAAACTTCTGATAGAAGGAGAGGTTGATGTCACAGAGTCCTAGCAGGGTTTGGGTTAGAAGGGACCTTGAAGGTCATCTAGTCTAATGCAGCTGCCATAGGCAGAGACACCTTCCACTGGACCAGGTTGCTCAAAGCCCTGTCCAGCCTATCCCTGAACAACTCCAGGGATGGAGCATCCTAACCCTAAAAATGTATTAAATAAGAGTTAGGAAGCATCAACAATGTCTCTGGGCAACCAGTCTGTCTGTCTGTCTGTCTCTTTTCTACCTTTGTTTTCAGTCACTTGCTGAATGCTCATGGCATGCAGACCTGTATTCTTTCAACAATACAAAAACAAAATGAAAGGATCAATTCTTCACAACCACTCTCTTTACATCCACACAGGACAGTATGTGAGGGGCAGGGAGTCTGCATTCAAGTGTCAGTGTGGGAATCGGATCTATCCAAGCAAACACATTGTGTGCACTGAGGAGTGGAGTGGCCCAGCTCTCCCTGACCACAAGCAGAGCTTCTGGTAGTGGTGAGGTGTGCTGGTGCCAGACAAATCAGCACCCTAAGGGGGTGCAGGAGTGTGGTGGCTCTGATACAAGAGCACCAGCACACTCAGTTCAGCCGAACCAGAACCAGCAGACAAGTTCATCAGCACTTCTAAAATTCTTTGTCACTTCCTTCTGTTCCTCTCACCCTAACATTTCAACCCATTCCCAGAAAAGAGGCAACTTTGGCTGTTCCTACAGTAACAGAGGGCTCTTTAGGGGCACGATACAGCAAGGAAGTGGCAAGTTGCCAAAATTATGTCATGAGATGGGGACTGATTTTATGTTTGCAGCTTATGCTGAGTTTCTGGACACAAGGCACCCGTTGTTGGGAAAGTCAAGGCTCCTCTTCCCACTAACAACAACCATCTGTGACCAGGACCAGTCCCACCAGGCTGCCAGAGAACTCATGGCTCAGAAACGGTCTTCCCCAAATACAGAAACCCCAAAGTATTAGTATGTGTCTTGGTTTACAACCCTTTCAAGTCCAGGGGAAGATAGAAGGATGTAAATCACTAGTGGTGTAACGTCAGTAACGTGACTGAAGTTGTGCCAGGTGCTGCCAAGGTTAAATCTGGCATTGGCACAGGGCGAGTTATGATGAATGTCATGGAGATGGGGACCCACTAGAGTGCAGACTGCCAGGGAAGCTGGAAGGGCACTTCTGCCAGAGAAACAGCTGCAGTTTAATTAGTAGATATCATAGAATATTTTGGGCCGGGAGGGACATTTGAAGGTCATCTAGTCCAAACCCCTCACAGTCAGCAGGGACCTCTCCGACTAGAGCAGGTTGCTCAAATCCCCAGACAACCTGATCTGGAATGTTTCTGGGGATGGGGCTTCTACCACCTCTCTGAGCACCCTGGGCCAGTGTTTCACCACCCTCAGCATAGAAAATGTCTTCCTTCTCTCTAGTCTAAAACTTCCCTCTTTAAGTTTAAAACTATCACCCCTTGTCCAGTCACAACAGGCCCTGCTAAAACGTTTGTCCTCATTTTTCCTGTAGGCTTCCTTTAAGCCCACGAGAAGGTCTCCCTGGAACCTTCTCTTCTCCAGGTTGAACCACCCTGATTCTTTCAGCCTGTCCTCACAGCAGAGGTGTTCCATCCCTCAGATTATTTTTGTGCCCCTAGCTCATCCATTGCTCTTTTCAGAAAACCTCAAGCTTGCAGTAAATCCTGGCACAAAGAAGAATTTCCTGATTGAAAGCAACTTCAGTGTAGCAAAAGGAGATGAGTATTAATAACCCTGTAAAGACCAGGGAGGGCTACAAATTCTCCCTGGTAAAGCTGAGTACGGCTGCATTGACTTTCCTCTTGTCCCCACTGGACTTCCACCAAAACCTGAGCCACTCACTTCAGATCAATGCTGAGTACAACTCTCCTGTGAAGTGAGCACAGCATGGGCATTTATTACATGCCTGTTGATGGGTGAATCTCCAGGGATTCCCTCTGAACAAGTGATGAAAGACATGAATTCATTTTGGATGAGCCACTGAATGCCCAGGAGGCAGACAACACCAAGCTGGAAATCTCACAACACTCAGTAGTTTTGCATCATTTCCAAGGCTTTCTTGCTACAACTGCCTAGGAACACCACCAGTGGTTCTCCTTTTCCTCAGGGGTCTGTACTGGGAGCAGTGCTGTTTCTCTTTATCAGTGATATGGACAGTGGGATCAAGTGTGCTTCCAGAACAAGCTTTCCAAGCTGTGATGTGGTCACTATGCTTGTGTGAACATCATGAGATTCAACAGGGACGAGTACAAGGTCCTGCATCCAGATCAGGACAATCTCCATTATCAATACAAGCTAGAGGATGATGTGGTAAGAAAGCAGCTCTGTAGAAAAGGACTTGAGGATACTGGTGGACAAAAAGTTGGATGTGAGACAACCAGGTGCACTTGCAGCCCAGAAGGCAAATTGCACCCTGGGCTGGATCAATAGAAACTTGGCCAGCAGATTGAGAGAGGCGATTCTGCCACTCCGCTTTGCTCTGGTGAGACCTCACCTTGAGTACTGTGTCCAGCTTTGGGGCCTTCAACACAAGAGGGACATGGACCTAATAGAAAGAGTCCATAAGAGAACCACAAGAATGATCAGAGGACTGGAGCACCTCTCCTCTCAAGACAGGCTGAGGAACCTGAGATTCTTCTCATGTTCAGCCTAGAAAAGAGAAGGGTCCAAGGAGACCTTATAGCATCCTTCCAGTACCTGAAGGGGACCTACAAGCAAGCTGGAGAGGACCAGGGTAATGGCCTTAAACTAGAGCAGAGCAGATTCAGATTGGACATTGGGAGGAAGTTCTTTACAATGAGAGTGGTAGAACACTGAAACAGGCTGCCCAGGGGGGTTGTAGCAGCCCCATCCGTGGAGACATTCAAGGTCAGACTTGATGGGTCCCTGAGCAACATGACCTAGTAGGGAATGTCCCTGCTTACTGCAGGTAGGTTGGACTACATAGAATCACAGAAGCAGTCTGGGTTGGAAGGGACCACAAGGATCATCCAGTTCCAACCCCCCTGCCCTAGGCAGGGACACCCTACCCTAGACGAGGCTGTCTAGAGCCTCATCCAGCCTGGCCTTAAACACCTCCAGGGATGTGGCTTCCACCACCTCCCTGGTCAACCCATTCCATGCTCTCACCACCCTCATGGTGAAGAATTTCTTTCTAACATCCAGTCTGAATCTACCCATTTCTAGCTTTGTTCCATTCCCCCCCAGTCTTATCACTACCTGACATCCTAAGAAGTCCCTCTCCAGCTTTCTTGTAGGTCCCCCTTAAGATACTGAAAGGTCACAATAAAGTTAGCTCGGAGCCTTCTCCTCTCCAAACTGAACAGCCTCAACTCCCTCAGTCTTTCCTCACAGGAGAGGTGCTCCAGCCCTCTGATCATCCTCATGGCCCTTCTCCGGACACCTTTCAGCACATCCATATCCCATCTTCTAATAGGGACTCCAGAACTGGACACAATACTCTAGATGGGGTTTCACCAGTGTGGAGTAGAGGCTCACTTGACCTTTAAAGGTTCCTTCTGACTTAGTGCATTCTAGGATTCTATTGCATTTTGATATTCCAGACAGTGCTATGAGAATGGTTGAAAGTGCAATACTCAAACTAGTCAAAAAATGTGCATTAATAATTTTCAGTCTTGTAAGAAATTAGTTTGTAAGGAAATTCTGAACAGGGTTTGCTAACTAGGATTCATTTCCTCTGCAGTTTCTGATAGAAACCACAGCAGGTTGTTCCAGGGAAGTAAGACATTACAAGGGACCTAAAGGATATGCAAGGCTTGTTAAGACCATCCTCTGAGGAAACAGAAACAAAGGTGATGGAGAAGGTTAGAAGATCTACTACACATCTTCCAGTATTCCTTGATTCCTTGGTCTTTTCAACACTTCTGCCATGCTGCTGAGAATTCTGGTAACTGCTCACCAGCCAGGTGTGACTCTTTCTGGATACCAGATAGACACTGTTAGGTAGTTTTAAGATGAAGACCACATGGAGTCCGATGATTTAGCTGATAGCAAATGGACTGTTTACTGCACAGCACAGAAACAACTCCTAGCAGACTGAGAAACTCACTTTCATGGTGCACAAAATCCTGCAGAAAGACACCTTTTGCAGAATCAATCAGTTCAGAAGAGCGCTCAGCAGGACAGAATTACAGAACAGACCAAGTAGGAATCACAGAATGTTAGAGGTTGGAAAGGACCTCCAGAGATCATTGAGTCCAACCCCCTGCCAAAAGCAGGATCACCCAGGGTAGTCCAGGTGGGATTGAAAAGTCTCCAAGGAAGGAGACTTTACAACCTCTCTGGGCAGCCTGTTTCAGCGCTCTGTCACCCTCATTGTAAAGCAGTTTCTTCTCATGTTGAGGTGAAACATTCTATGTTCAAGTTTGCATCCATTGTTCCTTGTCTTATTACTGTGCAGCACCAGAAAGAGATCATCTCACTCAACCTTTCATGGAAAAGAGCCCAGATGGACCCACCTGCCCTGGGCTAAATTGTAGCTTAGAGATTGTATCAACAGTGTTGTCACTGGGAGTTAGAACTTGCATTTCTAAACTGCTAAAGGAATAATTCACTTATTTGAAAAAATAATTTAAAAGATATCATTAAACAGAAGATAAAATCACACAGAAGTTAAAGTTCTAAGAAAGCACATAGGCTAAAACCTTCCTAGCAGAATTAATTGCCTCCTAAGATGTAGCACATCGGACAGCTAATTTGAAACTCAGCTGCAAAACTTCTGTAAGGATAAGGTCAATTAGCTAATTTCTCCTCCTTTGCAAGATTGAACTCCTGGCTCTCAAACCTAATCTGGTCATTATGACAAATGTGGTGGCAAGATTGGAGCATGCTCTATGACCACAAAGTGACAAAGGATGTTGGAAACAGAAGGGCAGTGCAGTGTCTTTATGTGGCATACATCCAGAGGTTTCTGCCCTGGCACAGGATAACACAGTACCAGAGTAGTAAGTGGCCAAAAAGGCAGAACGTGTGAAAGCTGTTGCAGCCAAAGGGCAGCTCAGCCCTCATACTCCATCTTGTCTAACACACTGGCTCATGACCAGGTTACAAGGCAACTCCAAACCCCCCCAAAATTCATATGGCAGTAAGAATAGATTAGTCTGGGTTGGAAGTGACCTCCAAAGGTCATCTAGTCCAACTCCCTCTGCAGTCAGCAGGGACATCCTCAACTAGGTCAGGTTGCCCAGAGCCTTGCTGAGACTCATCTTGAATATCTCCAGATATGGGGCCTCAACCACCTCTCCAAGCAACCAGTTCCAGTGCTCAGCTACCCTCATTGTGAAGAACTTTTTCCTAACATCCTCTGCTCTTCTCTAATTTAAAACCACTGCCTCTCATCCTATCACTGCAGGCCTTTGTAAACAGTCTCTCTCCAGCCTTCTGGTAGTACCCCTTTAGGTACTGAAAAGCTCAGAGGTTTTCATTTACATCACATTACTGGATCTTGAACTGAACACTCTTAATTATAAGCACAGTTTGGGGCAGGAATAACTTTACTGACTCAGGATAAACTTCATACCACTGCACTGATCCTATTTCTTCATGTTGGCAAAGCCTTATCATTGCCCCAATTACATCCTCTTGCCAAAATAAACAGTATCAGGAAGAAAGGAGGCAGCAATCTGAAAAATGGCAGATGTATTACTGCATATTTTTTCAGGCTGTGGCAGTGTGTACATAATTTTTCTGAAATCATTTTAGCTCCTTGCCTTGTTTCTGTTAACTCAGGTGAAAAGAATTTGATGGCAGGAATGTGATACTTATTAAATGGGTGTTGATTGCTATTGTTTCCCCACCACCAATTCTGCAGTACAGCAGCAAGGCAACACAGAAGATATCTGCTTGAAGTGAAGTTAGAAATTAATGTGGATATTTTATTTGACAGGCATCAGTTGGTAGCTAATAAATGTTATTTTATGCAACTAAGTAACTCCTAACTGAAGGGTAGGCTCAGCTTTATTTATGCTGCTCCTCTTGCACCAGTTAGGACCAGTGAGAGCACTGTCTTGATCATCTGCTGCTCAGTTATCCACTGTAGCAGGTTTAGAGAAGAAAGGTTGTTAGTGGCAGAGGCAGCTTCATGTCTACCCCTGACACATCAGACAGGCTCTGAGCAACCTGAACTAGCTGCAGACGTCTCTGCTCACTGCACAGGAGTTGGACTAGATGACCTTTAAAGGTACATTCCAACCCCAAACATTCTATGAGTCTCTGATCAGCTTTCATCTAGAATTAAAAATGCTAACATGTTTTTTTCTGTACTATTCCAGTACATTTGTCCTTCATTTCCCTCCTCCAGCTATTGCTTATCTATCAGTCCAACCCCAGTCATTAAAAATGGTATTAGTGGCTTTTCCTCACGCTCAGATTTGCACTTCCAAGCACTGATAACACCTGTCTTGATGATCTTCATTTCCCTGAAAGTAGGTCAAAACTAATCCATAGCAAAAAGAGCCATGATTAAAGAAACAAGATAGATTTACTGCACCTTCTGTTGAGTTGTCCTTGGTGGTTTGAATATTCAAACAGAATTTCCTACATGATTAAGAACATAAGTCCCTCACCTGTGTAAAGGATAGGCTACCCAACAGTGCCAGCCAAGGAGGCAGACTGCAAGAGGATAACATCATTTTCTACTAAATAAAAGGCTAATACATGCTACAAAGGCCAATACTTAGGCTTTTTTAAAATCCAGACCCTGAAGGTGTTTTGTCTTCTACAGTGAGGTGGAGGCAACTTGATTGCAGTCTGATTCTTTTTCACTTCAAAAATCAGTGACTGTGCTTAAGAGGCATCTACGTACTGAATGAATTTTAATTACACAACGTAGAACTGCTGTATTTACAAGAAAAAAGACAAACCCACAACAAAAACAAAACCAACCAAATAAAAAACCCACCAAAACCCAACCCAAACCCAAACCCTAAGTTCAGAAAACAAGTCTGCAACTAAGTTGATTGGAAATTATTGTAAATAATGCTTTCATTTAAATGTACATTAATTTAGTTTTTAAAGAAAGTTAAATTTAGTTGAGGTAAAATAGAAGAAAATGCTAAAAAGAAGGAAATGGTCTTTTCTAAAGGATGCATATAAAGAGGGTTTCACATATTGCAGCAAGATGTGGATGGGGATGTGGACATGCTGGAGTGTGTCCAGAGAAGGGCCAGGAGGATGATCAGAGGGCTGCACCACCTCTCCTGTGAGGACTGACTGAAAGAGTTGGGGCTGATCAGTCTGCAGAAGAGGAGGCTCTCAGGTGACCTTCTTGTGGCCTTCCAGGATCTGAAGGGGGCCTACAAAAAAGCTGGGGAAGGACTTTTTAGGCTCACAGGACTTGGGGGAATAGGCTAAAGCTGGAGGTGGGGAGATTCAGACTGGATATGAGGAGGAAGTTGTTCAGCATGAGACTGTTGAGAGTCTGGAATGGGTTGCCCAGGGAGGTGGTTGACGCCCCATGCCTGGAGGTGTTTAAGGCCAGGCTGGAGGAGGCTCTGGCCAACCTGCTCCAGCATAGGGTGTCTCCGCCCAGGCAGGGGGCTTGAGACTAGATGATCCTTGTGTTTCCATCCAACCCTGACTGATTCTAAGATTCTAAGGTTCTGTGAGATGGTGTGCCACACACACTTCCTCCCCTTGAGAAGATGCTATTGATGTCTGGAATCATTTAGGAAGCTTGGAAGAGACCCTGAAGATCACCATCACAACTGTTAACCCAGCACTGCCAAGCCACCCCTAAACCATATTTGTCACCAGCACATCTACACATCTTTTAAATCCCTCCAGGGATGGTGATTCCACCTCTTTCCTGGGCTGCTTGTTTCAGGGCTTGACAATCCTTGCAGGGAAGAAATTAGGGTAACGGATAAAGCTTTGTGAGACTATAGCCTCATAAGAAGACAGCTGTGAATTTTGAAGCCACTTCTTCTTTTTCTTAATGCATGGAGTAAACAAAAGAAAGGTTTTTAGGGAAGCTGTGAGCATTTCAGCTCCTTGGTACCAGCAAGCATCCGTACACTGACCTCTAGGTGGCAGAGGAGAACCTAAACAAAGCAAACTTGATTTTTCAGAGTTTTTTAATGTCTTACCAATCCACCTTCTCAAGTCACTAACTTCAACATCTACTAATCAGAACAAACGAAATGCCAAAATAAGCATTAAAGTAACAGCTTCCGTAGCCAGGCAGCTCATTTTTTACTGCTTTTGATGGTGCATTGAGATCTAAATTATTAATGGATACTCCACACAACGTTTCAGCTTAGAAGACTTAAAAGGAGCAGTACACTTAATTAGAAATAAAGTTAAGGCTTATGTTCAGTTTAGAATCATAGAAAGATATGATCATAGAATCAGTCAGGGTTGGAAGGGACCATGAGCATCATCTAGCTCCAACCCCCCTGCCATGCCCAGGGACACCCTACCCTAGAGCAGCTGGCCAGAGCTTCCTCCAGCCTGGCCTTAAACACCTCCACAGATGGGGCCTCAACCAGCTCCCTGGGCAACCCATTTCAGACTCTCAACACTCTCATGAGGAACAACCTCCTCCTCACATCCAGTCTCAATCTCCCCACCTCCAGCTTTGCTCCATTCCCCCAAATCCTGTCACTATCTGATAGCCTAAAAAGTCCCTCCCCAGCTTTTTTGTAGGTCCCCTTCAGATCTTGGAAGGCCACAAGAAGGTCACCTGAGAGCCTCCTCTTCTGCAGACTGAACAGCCCCAACTCTTTCAGTCAGTCCTCATAGGAGAGCTGCTCCAGCTCTCTGATCATTCTCGTGGCCCTTCTCTGGACACATCTCCACATACTTCTTGTAATAGGAGCTCCAAAACTGGATGCAGTACTCACCAGAGTAGAGTAGAGAGTGATTTGCGTTGGAAGGAACCTTAAAGATCATCTAGTTCCAACCCCTTGCTATAGACAGGGACACCTCCCATTAGAACAGGTTGCTCAAGGCCTCATCCAACCTAGCCTTGAGCACCTCCAGGGAGGGAGCATCCACAACCTCCCTGGGCAACCTGTGCCAGTGTCTCACCACCCTCACTGTAAATAATTTCTTCCTAATCTCCATCCACATATGCCCTATTCCATCTTAAATCCATTCCCCTCCACCTTGCCACTCACTTAATGTAAGGATGACTACAGCATAACAATGCATACTCTAAAAAACAATTTGCAACCATAACCCAGCACACACAGAAAAAAAGAGTAAAAGACATCCATTACTTCATCTTATTTATGTTACAGCATGTAAAAAAAATGAAAGGGCACTGAAATTGCATCCAGTCAATATTTACTTCAGCAGCACCTAGAAATATGTTTTTTGAGTGACATAATGTAGCTGAACATAAGACTGGCATGCTCTGCATGACCAGAGAGAATATTTATACTAAAAGACTAATATTATGTGAGGTGCCACAGCAGCCTTCCTGTCTCTGCATGGAAGGACAGCATCACACCTGTGTTTAGCCCCACTTAAGACACATTAAGACTCAGAGCATTTCCTTTCCTTTACCAAGCACACACTGCCCTTGCATCAACACCACCACTTAATTACTTTATCTCCTGTCTTAGACAAATCATTCCCACTCACTCTGACTGAACCCCAAATCACCTTCTTCTCCTAACCTGATCCTGCCCTCTGCATTACAACTGCCCACACAGGACTTCCACCACTTTATCGTTCAAAACTATTCATTCTGAAATGCTTCAAGTCTTTGGACACTGACCATGAAGTTAATGACATAAAATCTGTCAAAGCATTATGTGGAAGAGCATCTGCACCAACACAGGAAAGCACAGCACTGCACTATAGCCCACAATTAAAGAAGAAAGGAACTTCTCTCACCTGGCATAGAAATCTTTTGGTGGAATGACCTCCTGAAAGAACTGTAGCTGGTACAGGTAAAGTCCAATCAAGTGGCCCGCACTGAATATAGCCATTAGCACACACAGACAGCTGAATATCAGCGGATCAAACACTTGGCAACAGGACCACCATGTGCACAGGCCCAGAAACACAAAGAAATACACAGCTGAGGTCAAAGATGGCACCATCATACCTGTAATAAACAAAAACAGGGAGGCTTAGAAAAGTTTAGATAGTATCACTCATAAAACCTTCAGTGTGACAAGAAGTGCATTGAATAATTTAATCCAATTAGTGTTTATGCTAACCATTACAATTAGATCTTTAGACTGCTGTTAGCTTTGAGGCCAAGAAAAAAGGATCTTGCTGTTTTTCTTATTTCTGTTCCATTTCCTCATTCCATACTTTAACATCTAGTACACCAGCCCTTTCCAGAGCTTGCTCTGAGTTGAAATCTCTTTGTAAAGATGTTTCACAAAGCATGGGGAGACCCAGAAACACAGCTGCAAGGGCCTGAGAGCACTCTTGTATTCAATTTCAAACTGAATTTCAAGTACAAGATGCTAACCTGGCATGATGGATGGACAGTGAAAACCTGGAGATATCTGGAGTTATTAAAACCAAAAAGACCTGCTGCAGGTACTGAAAAGAGAAGGCATCTAGTTAATATCTAGAGAATATTCAGTAAAAGTTTGATTTTTAAACTTTTTTTTTTGTTGAAAAGATATCTTTAACTTTTAGAAATTTATCATTTACATGTGGCAAAGACTCTGCTGTCTTACACCAGGATATGGTTTGCTTTCTTTCACACACAGCAAAGAATTTCACTTGTGAAAATGTCTGACTGGTTCAAGAGAGTCTATGCTCTGTGCATAGCCTGCAAAAATAACGGAGCCAGTAGGAAAGTCTCACATGTCTATGACTGGCAGCCCTAAGAAGATGACATCAGAAAGCTTACATCCAGCACAGCAGTCCAGTGGAGCCCCTAAAGTACTGAAGCTAAGAGGGGCATCTGCCTCAGTTTCTTTTGCACTAGTGGATGTCTAAGAGCCACCTTCCTCAGGGCAGCCCTGTGGGCTGCTGGTGGCCCACTTTTCTGGCAGCTGGGCCAGCCACCCTGGCAGCAGGACTTGCTGCATCTTGCCAGTTTCTATGGCTTTGAGGGGCAGTTCCCAGTTGGACTGAGACCAGGCACTGTAAAGACTCTTACCCAGAGCCATTTCACCTGAGCTTCACCATCATATCTTTCACATGGTACTTTAGACCAAGTCTCCAGTCTAGGGTATTCTGTTTCTGCTCCAACTTGTAACTTGCTGCTGTTTTCACAGACTCACAGAGCAAAAAACCGACAGGACCACAGGGATCATCTGTTCCCACTGCCTTCATGATGTGGGCTGCAAAAACTCTCCCAGAAATTTCTGCCCCGAGCCTATGTCTATTTCCTTTCCTCTTTCAAAGAGGTGCTTTGTCTTTATTTAAACATTTCAGGAGAAGAAGAATTCATTATACCCATAAATAAGTTGCTTATTGCAGCCAATTATTTTGGCTGCAAAAAAAAAACAAACCTAAAATAAATTATTTCTAGTCTGAAATTGTCCAGGTTTACCACTTAACTGTTGGCTCATGTTATAACTTCTACTAGATGAGATGTCTGCTAAAAAAAAAATGAAGGCACTTTGTACCTTTGTCAGTTCTTTAAGGCTGCACTCAAATCACCATTCATCTTTTTTTTTTCTTGGCACAGTAAGGAAGGAAGTATTTAACTAATTAAGCTCAAGGTCTCTCCCTGGAATACTGGCTTCCCAGACCTCAAGTCCTTTTTGTAACTCTCTGAACATCTCCCAGCTCTTGGCATGTGTTGGGAGTCCAACAGACAAGCTGCTTATCACCGCTCAAAAGAAATTGTGCCTTGCCACTGCCGTGTGCTCCTTCTGCTTCCTCCTTCCTGGGTGATTGTGGCAGGGTTAAAATTACCCCTGAAGTCATAGAATCACAGAATCAACAAGGTTGGAAGAGACCTCCAAGATCATCCAGTCCAACCTATCCAACCTTGGCTGCAGTTGATAATATGCAAACCTAAACAGCTACTGCAGAAGTGTCTGCAGCTACTAGTTAGAGATCTGTGATATGTAACCTTGTAAAGGCTCAGGCCTGCAGTGACTATGGAAAGCAGGAAGGAGATAAAGGAGAAGCAGAGATATCCTGACATCAAACCACCAGACTAGCTCAGAAGGTTTGGAAGCAAAATGAAGCTGTATTTACAAGCAAGCTAAAAATCTAAAAGCATAAAAATGCAATGAATATGTACCAAATTTATTTACAATTACTTACAATTCAAATAAACAACACAAGGACCTCCTGGAGAAGGGAAAAGTGAAATAAACTCTCCCCCCACCACCACCTCTAAGGGAGAAAGAGAGAAAATAGAAAGGCCCAACTGCTGCTACCTACTTAGCTGTAACAAAACTCTCAGCCAAGGTCAGCAAAGCCATGCAAAGGCATCAGCCAGAGCGAAGAAAAGGAAGAATAGTTTGTGCAGCACACTTTATGTTAACCTGCAAGCAAATGGAGTGACACAGACTTATCTATTATAACTCTTTTGTATCAAATCCTCTATTTTATTTACCTCTTACTATTTTTTTTTCTATTCAACATCTCTGGAATCTTCCAGTTCTGTGTTTGCAATGCAGAATTAGGCTGGAAGGTTAAAATCACCACAGTGATGTTCACCCATTTAACTCCCGAATGACACCAGGCTTTTGAAGGGGTTTCTTAACAGCATTTCTCTTCCCTGATGTCAGGCCCCATGGCCACTTAACCTATTTTTTTTTCCTTTTATAGATTCCTTACTTTGCATTTGGCTATAGATAAGGCTGTCAGATAATCTTACTTTACTTAAAGAGCCTACCTGCTTTACTGAAATGACCACCTTTTAGTAGTCCTCTTAAAAAAGACCTGACCAGTTCTCACCACTCAATATCAAACATTTTTTGGTACTACTGCTTTATGCTTCATGTAGTAGTATACTTCCAAAATATAAATGTACACATAGCATATATGTAAGGACTCAAATAATTTGTGAGCAGGCAGATAAATGCTGATTTGCAATTGCATGGTCCAATTTTGAATTCATTCATTTCAAACCTACAGTGATTTTGCACACTTTCATTCTGGCTGTGGCTGATTATGAGGCACTAATTAAAAGTCTTATGAAATGGTTGGCTGTATCATACCCAAACAGTTCCTTTTACCAACCACAGCTCTTTTTACCAACCATATCAAAGACCAACATGAAGTCCCCTTAGCACACTTTAGATGCACTCCAATGCTGATCCATTAATCTTTTCTGTTGCTTTCGGTTGGTTGGTTTTTAAAGTCTATGTGAATAAAGTTCTTTTTTAAACTTGGAAGTGGAGGAATCAATTCCATGAATTCCTGTTTTAATATATGGAGTCACAGAATCATAGAATGGTTTGGTTTGGAAAGGACCTTAGAGATCATCTACTCCAACACCCTTGCCATGGGCAGGGACACCACTCAACTAGACAAGGCTGCTCAAGGCCTCATGCAACTTGGCCTTGAACAACCCCAGGGAGGAGACATCCACAACCTCCTTGGGCAAACTGTTGCAGAGTCTCACTACCCTAATACTGAAAAACTTCTTCCTAAGATCCAGTCTAACCTTGCTCTCCCTCAACTTCAAACCATTCCCCCTTGTCCTGTTGCTAGACATCCTTAAGAAAACTCCTTTTCCAGCCTTCCTGTAGGATCCCTTCAGGTAATGGAATGTATCTCTAAGTTAGTCACTTTGCTCCCTCCCTGGAGGTGTTCAAGGCCAGGTTGGATGAGGTCTTGAGCAACCTGTTCTAGTGGGAGGTGTCCATGCCTATGGCAGAGGGGTTGAACTGGATGATCTTAGAGGTCACTTCCAACCTGAACCATTCTATGATTTTAAAATATATATTCACTTAAGCAACCTGGTCTAGCAGGAGGTGTCCCTGTTCACGGCAGGGGGGGTTGGAACTAGATGATCTTTGAGGTCTCTTCCAACCTTCACTGATTATATGATTCTATGATTCTAAACCAGTAGTGACAGGTCTAGGAGGAATGGAGCAAAGCTGGAGGTGGGGAGATTCAGACTGGATGTGAGGAGGAAGTTCTCCAGCATGAGAGTGGTGAGAGTCTGGAATGGGTTGCCCAGGGAGATGGTTGAGACCCCTTCCCTAGAGGTGTTTAAGGCCAGGCTGGATGAGGCTCTGGCTAGCTTTGATCTAGCATAGGGTGTCCCTGCCCATGGCAGGGAGGTTGGATCTAGATGATCCTTGTGGTCCCTTCCAACCCTGACTGATTCTATGATTTTATGATTCTAAACCATTCTATGATTCTGTTATATATATATCTATACACTTAATCAACCTGGTCTAGTAGGAGGTGTCCCTGCCCATGGCAGGAGGGGTTGGAACTAGATGATCTTTAACATCCCTTCCAATCCAACCCACTCTACGATTCTATAATAAGCAAACATTCACCATTTGGTTCTAACATCTACTGTGCAAGTCTTACACAGAATGAAAGGGCCACACAGTATTAGTACCAAAAAAAAAAAGATCCACAAAACCCAAGCAACTCAGCATACTCCAACTTCTGCCAAAAAGTTAATTTAAATAAAATCAGCAGCAATTTCTTTTCCTTTTCCAGCTTCCATTGTTATTCCCGTAGGTGCCCAAGCGCTGAAAACTCATTTGTTCAATGCATCACCTAATGGGCTTTGGAGGAAATCTTTCAAATGCACCAACCTGCTGAACCAAGTAAAATTGTAACAACAACTTTTCCAGTGGTGATTATCATGTTGCCAATGAACTCCCTCAGTCGGGATGCTAGGGAGGCGATTCGACGCAGCAGTTTTAGTTTCATGGTTTCCTCGAACTCTGCTTCACCACACTCTTCATCATCTAGATCTTCTTCATATACCAAAGCATCATCCAGCTCTAACTTTTCTCTGACAGCCTAAAAGACAGAGAGAGAAAAGAATTTGAAATTCAAACCAGATATGTATTATTTAATGATGAACTTTTCTCATAATCTTCGACCACGTGCAAGCAACAAGATTGTTAAGGAAGATGAACTGAAGCTAGAGTTTTGCAGACCCACTGCAGCTCTGCCCCAAGAAAAAAAGGATGTTAAGAGCTGTCTCTGAAGAGGAGTGCAGTCCTCCTACATGTGCACAAGAGCCAGCAGTGTGCACTTGCAGCCCAAAGGGCCAACTAGATCCTGGGCTCCATCAGGAGAAGTGTGGCCAGCAGGTCAAGGGACTGATCCCTCTACTCCACTCTGCTGAGACCCCACCTGAAATACTGCAGCCAGCTCTGGAGCTCCTATTACAAGAGGGATGTGGAGATGCTGGAGTGTGTCCAGAGAAGGACCATGAGGATGACCAGAGGGCTGGAGCACCTCTCCCATGAGGTCTGACTGAAAGAGTTGGGGCTGTACAGTCTGCAGAAAAGAAGGTTCCCAAGTAACCTTTTTGTGGCCTTCCAGGATCTGAAGGGGGGCTACAAAAAAGCTGGGGAGGGACTCTTTAGGCTCTCAGGGGGTGACAGGACTAGGGGGAATGGAGCAAAGCTGGAGGTGGGGAGATTCAAATTGGACGTGAGGAGAAGGTTGTTCCTCATGAGAGTGTTGAGAGTCTGGAATGGGTTGCCCAGGGAGGTGGTTGAGGCCCCATCTGTGGAGGTGTTTAAGGCTGGGCTGGAGAAGGTTCTGGTCAGCCTGATTTAGGGTAGGGTGTCCATGGCCTGGCAAGGGGGTTGGATCTAGATGATGCTCATGGTCCCTTCCAACCCTGACTGATTCTATGATTCTAAGAGAATGTTTCCTCATTTCTGTATGAAATTTGGGTTGGTTTGCTCAGCATTCATTCCATATTGCTACCTATTATCTCTTAAGCTCCTCTTGAGCTCAGTGGCTTCAGGTATAAGCTGCAGCCACTAAGCACAAGTGCCTTCCTGGTTGGTGTTCCTCAAAAAACCTCAGTTTTTAAATCCCTCCTCGTGAACTCTTTCTCAAACTTTAAAAGCAAAAGCTCAAATGGGGTCAGTAGGAGTGATCTGAGGCAGGGCAACATGGGCTGAACTAAGCAGACAGATAACTTATTGGTGTGTCCAGCAGATTAAGGGAGGTTCTCCTCTGTCTCTACTCTGCTCTCGTGAGACCTCATCTTGAATACTGTGTTCAGTTTTGGGCTCCCCAGTTTAAGAGAGACAGGGAACTGCTGGAGAGAGACCAACAAAGGGCTGTGAGGATGAGTAGGGGACTGGAGCACTGCCTGATGAGGAAAGGCTGAGGAACCTGGGGCTTTTTAGTCTGGAAACGGGAAGACTAAGAGGGGATTTAATAAATGTCTATACATATCTGAGGGTTGAGGGTCAGGAGTTGGGGGACAGGCTCTGCTTACTTGTTCCCTTTGATGGGACAAGGAACAATGGATGTAAGTTGCAGCACAGGAGGTTCCACCTCAACACAAGGGGGAACTTCTTTACTGTCTGGATGTGCTCTGTCACCTGAGCTAGATTGTATGGTACTGGTCTGGCAGGGAGCTTGGACTTGATGATCTCTTTGGGTTCCTTCCAACCCCTAACATCCTGTGAGCCTGTGATCTGTGACTGGTGATCAAAAGGAGTTTGGGAGAGAAAAAATGCACTAAGGAGAAACTTCAGGAGAGAATGAGAAATGCCAAAACTGGCTGATGGTGAAGGAAAAGGAGAAAAAGCAAGCAAGAGAGTAGTGAAAGTTTGAGTGACCTGCAACAATTTAGCAAGGGAAATCAGACTGGTGGTTTAGAACTACACAATGGAAAAAGGAAAAGAAGGGAACGTGTGAAGGCCTCTCATACTTGAGGGGTTTGTTAGGATTTGGCAGTGGCCTTCACCATCAAGTCACTGTTGTATCTTGGAGACCAGAAGGCATACACAGCTATTGAGTGATGCAGACTAAATCATCAAGCCATGGTAAGAATCTGCAGGATTAGCAAGAGGCCCACACAAAGATACACTTTATGGGGAAAAAAATGTCATTTGCAGACATGAAGGGGAATATTTTATATATAGAAAAAAGCAAGTAGTGGTTTTGAGCCAGGTTCTCACTTGGTGCAATAACCACTGCTGCCTTGGCACTAATCTGAATGTCTATTAGCTAACATTAGATCTGGCCAAGCAGTATCTGTGCGTGTGTGAAAGCAAGAAAGACAAATTCTTGCTGTTTTACAACAGAACAGTAAGTTTTAATACTTATTAGTGCCCTTTGAAAGCACAAAATTCAAGACCAACTGATAAGATCGCAGCAGGAACAGCTGAACCCTCAGCTTGCTTAACCAAACTCATCAGCACCATTTTGTTAAGGAGATTCCCAAAGGAATGAAATTCCCCTGTGGCCTCCTTCATTTCACCTCTAAAGCTGGTGCCAGCTTTCTCCTCTTACTCTGAAGCATTAACAAGGTTGTGAACGCCCAGGAAAAGCCTGCTTATCTTCAGGAGTGCCTGTTATACAGAGAAGGAAGGATGTATTAAGTATGGTAGGGCTGATCTGGGAAATCTAGCCTTCTCGGGGACAGAGCTGCCTATTTCCCTAGCTACACCCATTTTAAATGGATAATTAGCACTTCACTTGCTTTGTTATTGTCACTATTCACTTGTACAGATCTCAACATATGATGAGATCCTCATGCAAAGTAAGAGAGAGGAGATGGCAGCCCAAACATGCAGTCATCACATTTTGAGCCCTGCAGCACAAAGAGGTGTTGTATCTGTTCATCACTGCTGCTCCTGAGCTCCTACTTAAAAAGGTGCTACTGAAATACTCAGCAACAACCCTGACCATAGGCTGGATCCTACCTTCTGCTCTTACTTCTGCTACAGCTGCCACACAAAAGGCAAAGTTATGACCATTTCTGCTCATGGTGTAATTACTAGATCAACCTGCTCATCATCTAGTGCTTTTAGGTCCAGTCCTGCTTCTCCTGGATGGGCACTAGTGCTCTGTGACCTGAGCTTACTATGACCAGTGAAAAGTGAAACCTTCAACAGTCCTCAGTGGCTTTCCAGTACCTGATGGGGGTCTACAAGAAAGCTGGAGAGGGACCTTTTAATAAGGGCCTGTTGTGACAGAACAAGGGGCAATGGTTTTAAACTAGAGCAGGGTGGATTTACATTAGATCTCAGGATGAAGTTCTTTACTATGAGGGTGGTGAGACACTGGAACTGGTTGTCCAGGGAAGCTGTGAACACCCCAATGCTGGAAAAGTTGAAGACCAGTCTGAATGAGGCTGAGCAACATGGTCTAGTAGGAGGTGTTCCTGTCCACAGCAGGAGGGTTGGAACTAGGTGATCTTTAAGGTCCTTTTAAACTCGAGCCATTCTGTGTTTCCACAAACAACCTTAACCTGCAGCCCTGGAAGCTTTTCCCTAACAGACACATGCTGGCTTGCAGCTCTTCAGCACGGCCTAAATTACCAATAGTACAGCTGTGCAAGGACTGCCTGGGTTCAGAGACCAGGGCTTTACACCAGTATGCTCTCTGGAAGAGGTGGGTTAGCTTCTGCATCCTTCTCTTCCCTATCTGCAAGGGCTTCTGAGCACTTGGTCCTTAGCCTTAGTGTCTACCCTCAGCAGTGGGCCTCACGACCTAGTAGTATATCCCCAAGCACCACATCCAAACAACTTTTAAACACATCCAGGACTGGTGACTCCATCCCCTCCCTGGGCAGCTCATTCCAATGCCTGACCACTCTCTCCATGAAAAACTTTTTCCTAATATCCAATCTAAACCTACCCAGTCTCAGCTTGAGGCCATTCCTCCCTTGTTCTGTCTCCAATTACCTGTGAGAAGAGCCCAGCAGCAGCCTCTCCACAATGTCCATTCAGGTAGCTGTAGACAGCAATGAGGTCTCCCCTCAGCCTCCTCTTTTTTGAACTAACCACCCCCAGCTCCCTCAGTTGCTCCTCATCAAATTTATTCTCCAGGCCCTTTCCCAGCTTTGTTGCCCTCCTCTGCACTCACTCCACCGCCAGCACATTCCTCTTGTATTGAGATGCCCAAAACTGAACACAATACTCAAGATGTGGCCCCACCAGAGCAGAGTCCAAGCGGACAATCATCTCCCTACTGCTGCTGGACACAGCATTTCTAATCTCATCCAGGATGCCATTAGCTTTCTTTGCCACCTGGGCACACTGCTTGCTCATATCGAGTTGCTTGTCAATTATAGTCCCCAGGTCCCTTTCTGCTGGCAGCTTTCCAGCCACACTGCCCCAAGCTTGTAGCGCTGCTTGGGGTTGTCGTGGCCCAATCGCAGGACCTGGCATTTGGTCTTGTTGAAGCTCATACCATTAACAAGACTATGACAGCTCAACAACTACAGGTTTGCTATGGTTTTGTGTACAAACATATGCTTACATCCCATATCTAAGCTCAAGTCAAGTAGCTGAAAGGCCACATTCCAGTCCATGTCAAAAGGAACTTTTGTTTGGAACTCTCATATTCATCACTCAACAACTGCCTTATCTGAGCCTGCTTTCCAGTTCCTTCCATGGAGCACTTCAAATTGCTGAAGGCAGGCAGTGAACAGGTTTTAGATCCAACACGGTGATAATGTGCCTGTTGTTTTAACACTTTCTGATGATTAAATAGGCCACGCAAGGACCTGCTCCTCACAGAACACCATTACTCCAGCCAGACTCTTTTGCAAAGCTCTTTTTACTGCATGGATTAGTCTAAAGCTACAACCCCATGCTACATAGGCTCCAGTTAGAAAAAAAAAATACTTTTACTTCCATAATAAATTACTTATTATGCAATTACAGGATCCCTGTGGATGCTGATTAAATCAAATAAACTTCTCCATTCAAGGAGTATAGAGCATTTGTGAAGCCATAAACATGTGTTTCCATGACCTTTGCTCTGCAGAGCAGGGCCCCAGGACTTTCTATAAACAAACTAAATGCAGTTTAGGTTTTTCAGCAATGGTGTGGAAGTCCCAGGAGGATTTATTGTACAACGTTTTCTTGAACTGCCAAACTGAGATAAAGAACAGGCAAAGAAACAGTACAGTCTCTGTGGCAGCTATGGCAGCTACTATCGTGGCCAAGGCCAGAATGTCCATTAGCTTCTTTGGGGGCTGCTTTGCTAACAGCATCCAGCTTTTAAATGTTTCATCTGGTACAACATAAACACTACTGCACAAAGATATCCTCTCGTCCCAGAGATCTATTTACTAACAGCAAGTCTTAACTCCAACTTAAACCCAATTCTTGCTTCAAAACACTCCTTGCTTTGTAGCTACATTTAATAGTATTGTGCCTGTAAACACAAATTTGGTTATTTATTGACTTGGTTTTAGGAAGGACCCTCAGGAAACTTCCAAAACTCAAATAATGAGCAACAAAATGTAACCAACCAGAACTGTTACAACCAAGGACACACAAGTCTCAGAATGGACACAACTCCCATCCCCATGAATCCACTGCATTGGAATGGGCTGCCCAAGGAGGTGGTGGAGTCACCATCCCTGGAGGTGTTCAAGAAAAGACTAGATGAGGCACTTAGTGCCATGGTCCAGTTGATTGGATAGGGTTGGGTACTAGGTTGCACTAGATGATCTTGGAGGTCTCTTCCAACCTCGCTGATTCTACAAGATAGCTACAGCAGCAGGAGGAATTGATTATTTGACTGCCTTTAGGATCACCACACAAACATGTTCATGTAGAAACACATGGAGAAAAAATAACTGAAATAACACAATAATTTTTAGACAGACCCAGCTTTAAGTAAAAAAGCGGCAAAAGAAATTTAACTGCTCCTTGGTTTACCATCAAAGGCACTGCAAGCCTTTAATGGGACACAAAAGGTTGTAGTCTTAACCTGCAGTCAATACTAGACCATGTTAAGGTAGTCATTTATTGAATTTCCAATTATAAAGGAAAGCAAAGAACTCCACAGTTGTTCTGAAAGCACTGACATGTAAGAAATTGATTTCTCCCCTTTTTCTGTCACAGAATAGACACAAAAACTTCCACATAAACAATTCTAATGTGTCCTTCAACTTAAGTACTACAGAAATGGAGCTGCCTGGCAAGAACGTCTTCTTTAAGGCCATCTTGCATAAGATATACATAGTGCTCAAAGGAAGCTTAACTGGGTCTACAAAAAGCCAAATGGAAACATAATGCTACACATGCACAGGGGAGGTGCAAGCCAGGAAAGAAAAAGAAAGCTCCGTAACTTCAGAGGAAGACCCTGATAAACCCATCCCTGCAGGTGTTACAAGATGCAGAGATGTGTTGATAAGCGACATGGTTTAGCGCCAGACAAGGCAGAGTTAGGAAATGTTTAGAGTCAATTATCTTAAAGGTCTTTTCAACCAAAACAATTCTATTCTCTCTACATCTACTTTAAGGGAAGTTGGAGCAAGGAGGGGGCCAACCTCTTCATGATGACAAGTGACGAGACTGGAGGGAGTGATCACAAGCTGCACCAGCGGAGTTTCAGGCTGGATGTTAGGAAATATTTCTTCAATGAAAGGGGTTCTCAAACATTAGAATGCTCTGCCCAGGACAGTTGTGGAGTCACCATCCATGGGGGTGGTGAAGCAGTGTGTGGACCTGGCTTTTAGGGACGTGGTTTAGTGTCGACTCTTCAGTGACCCTGGGTTGAGGGTTGGACTGGATGATCTTTGGGGTCCCTTTCAACCAGATATATTCTGTGATTCTGTGAATTCAAGTGTGAGGTAATCGCCATGACCATTTTGGCAGGTGCAACATTAATGAGATAGAGGCAACTGGGAAGCTAAGTAGTAATCAAAACCTTATATTACCCATGTGAATCACAGTAAAAGAAAAAAATCTGAAATTAACTTTAGGTCCTATAGCTCTTAAGGAAAAAATGTACCATTGGTAGAGCTCAAGTAGCTGAATCCTGGTTAAAAGCCTGCACAGCATTGGACAGATTCATGGGGGATGTACCCTCGGAAATCACATTCAGTGTGTCTGCAACGTTTGATAGCAATGCTTGATACACACTTCCACAGTGAAACCTCCTGTGGGAAAGAGGATCCAGCCATTTACTGGAAGCACAGAGGGCCAGAGACATTTAGTGATTCAGAGGAATTGAAAGATAAAAAATTGATAAAGACAAGCATAGCTCTGAAGTAGGATGACAGGAAGGCAACTCATTAAATCCTGTATACAAGAGACATTGTATTGAGAGGGATGAAGATTATTTCACCTCCTGAGGTACCTGTACCACCTGAGCAAACACCAAGTGATTGCAGCACAAGACTCACTTGGCAGAGGTGGAAATAAGAGTTTCACATCTTGACTTCAAAAAGCTGTCAGGCGTGTAAGCCAAATGCAAGAGTGGAGAACTCACAGGCAGAGTTCAGTGGTTTGGCCTGAGATTATTCAACTTGGGTTGGATTTTTATTTTTTTTTTTGGTAGTGAAAAGGAAATAGGAAGAGTTGGGTTATGACTACAAGGCATAATTCAGCACAAACTCTAGATGATCTAGTGCAGGTATGTAAAGCAGCGCAGGCATCCACATGGTGTAATTCTTGGACCAAAAAATATACACATTATACCATTATCCATCTTGCTAAAAAGGATGGTAAATACCAGGCATGTGGCTGTGGTTATTTGCAGTATTTGCCAAGCGGTTTTAATAGTTCTCCAGTCCCACCCTGAAGAGCCACAGATTACTGGGATGGCAGAATGGGACATTTAATCCATAAGAGGATCCAAATTTACTTGGCTTCCTTTGTATTACAGAACAACCTTTAAAGAAATAGGGTTTTTTCTCCAAATATCAGAAAAATATAATGAGATAGAGATCAGAGACAGAAGGAGAGGAAACAGCCTCAAATTGTGCCAGGGGAGGTTTAGGTTGGATATTTGGGAAAATCTCTTTCCTGACTACTGTGTCCAGTTCTGGGCTCCTCAATTCAAGAGACATGTTGAGATACTGAAACATGTCCAGTTTTGGGCTCTTCAATTCAAAAGACATGTTGAGATACTGGAACATGTCCAGAGTAGGGCGACAAAGCTGGTGAGAGGCCTGGCACACAAACCCTATGAGGAGAGGCTGAGGGAGCTGGGGTTGTTTAGCCTGGAGAAGAGAAGGCTCAAGGGTGACCACATTGCTGTCTACAACTACCTGAAGGGAGGCTGTAGCCAGGTGGGGGTTGGCCTCTTCTCCCAGGCAACCAGCAACAGAACAAGGGGACACAGTCTCAAGTTATGCCAGAGGAGGTCTAGGCTGAATATTAGGAGGAAGTTCTTGCCAGAGAGAGTGATGTGACATTGGAATGGGCTGGCCAGGGAGGTGGTGGAGTCGCCGTCCCTGGAGGTGTGCAAGAAAAGTCTGGATGAGGCACTCAGTGCCGCAGTCTAGTTGACTGGCTAGGACTGGGTGCTAGGTTGGACTGGATGATCTTGGAGGTCTCTTCCAACCTGGTTAATTCTATGACTCTCTGAAAGAGTGGTCAGGCATTGGAACAGGCTGCCCAGGGAAGCAGTGGAGACACTGTCCCTAGAGATGCTCAAAAAACATATAGACAGGGCAGTTTGGTGCATGATTTAACGAGCATGGTCGCATAAGGTTGTCAGTTGGACTCGATGATCCTAAAGGTCTTTTTCAACAAAAACAGTTCTATGATTCTATGAAATAAATGCCAGAGAAGGACACAGCACATCCAAGCAAAAGAGCTGAACTAGAAAACTAGAACATTTATAATGCCACTATGAATACACATACAATCTAAATTAGATGTTTTCTAACCACGAGGAAAACAGATTTATGGAACAGGATCCTGTCAGGAGAAATAGGATGAAGAAAAATTGCCCTGTTTCTAAAATGGTGCTTCCTACCTTCCAGAGGGAATTACATGACATAGCTGCCTGCAATAGCAGCAGAGTGAATTCCATGACCCAAGAGATTCCTTCTTGTGCTGTGTTATGCATCACTCAAAGTGCCCCTAGGCAATAGCATTCCAGGACTTTCATCTCCCAGTTAACATGCCTGTATCTCCAAATTTTGAAGTGAGGACTGCTAGAAGAGCAAAGCAGTAACCTCAGTGCAGACCTGCCACAAGAAGAATTTCTTCATGCCACATTTTAGGCCAAAACAGGCCAGAAGTAGGCTGAACTTTCATCTGCTGCAGTCTGTGAGGTTCTGTAGCTGAGGCACTGCTGCAGACTAATTAGGTATTTGTGTTAGGACTTATCCACAGACTTGTGCATCAAACCAAGAAGCTAATGCAACTTGTAAACTTTTGACCCTTGTTAAAATGAGATGCACGAGAATTGTTACTCAGGGAGGCAGCTGGGGAAGGTCTGGCAAACTTCACCACTACAAACATCATGAGCAAAGCGATAAGGGAGCCTCAGCAACTCTTTTTAAACCACAGAAATAAGGTATTAAATCCTACTCCCACCAGGTTCAACTGTTGGAACAGTTCTCCAGAGGGTGACACAAAAGAAATATTTATAATCAATCAGAAAAGGTAAGCCAAGGCTGCGCTAAACAGAGAGAACAATGACAAGAAAGAAGGAATAAAAGAGATGTCATCAGAAAGCTAAATGAAGCCAAAAAGTTTCAAGCCTCTCTAAAAAGTTGTTTTATTTTTTGGTAATCGTTCCCACAATATCCACACCTTTGCTATCACTGAAGAGAAGAAAATATTGAAGAGAAGATGTTCAGAGAAATCAAGGCCAAGAGTTCCTGTGTCAGTGAGATGCTCAGTGTTTGAAATAAACATAGAATCACAGAATGGCAGGGACTGGAGGGGACCTTGAAAGATCATCTGATCGAGCCCCGCTGCCAGAGCAGGATCACCTAAAGCAGATCACACAGGAACACATCCAGACAATTCTTGAATATCCCTCAACCTCCCTGGGCAGCTGGTAAAACGAAATTAAATAAAATTAAAGGAAAAGAAATAAGGAAACCAAACAAACAAAATTAAAGGGAAAGAAAGAGAGGAGAGAGAGGACTGAGAGGAGAGGGAGGAGAGAGAGGAAGTGAGGAAGCGAGAAGGAAGAGAGAAGGAGAGGAAGCAAGCAAACACCTCAGGAAAAACCTCACAGGCTTTATGCGAAACAGGATGGGTATCTAGACAAGGTCATGGGCACCCCTGTAAACAGCTCAGCGGAGATTTCTGCATCTGAAGGCAAGACAAATGGCAAGGTGCTAGCAACAACATGGACTGGAGTATCAGATCTTTCTCGGAGCTGTGCTCTGAGCTGACCTAATTATCCTTATGTTACACAGGGCATTCATCCAGGTAGGTGATATGCTAGAAGAATCGTCTCCTACAGTTTCAAGACTAGGGTGCTAAACTGTAAATCCATTTTTACAAGAGAATTCCAGGGTACTTCCCAAAATGGGGCTGAACAAAAGATAAGAGATGTAGTTATCTATTTCATTGGTTTGTTATTTTTCTATCCGACCTGAGGTTGAGAGGGCTCTTTCTCTTTGCTTTTCCCTCTATTTCTCTCTCTCTGGTCTTGTCTGTGCTGAAACACTGCAGTAGTGAGTTAATATGACGTGGCCTTGCAGGCTGCAGTGTCTGCTGGGGAGGTGGTAGGACTTGTGTGCTGGGGGGAGGCTCTGGGCTTTGTTCTGGGGAGTTAACTGGATTTTTTTCTAGCTCTAAATGTGTGTGTGTATATATATATAAAATTTACAAAGTAGGCTAAATTAAAAAGATAAGAATTTCATTTTCCATCCAAAATTCTGAGTAGTGTGGTTGTGCTGGTTTAAAGCTCATTGGAATACTCTAATCAGAGAAATGGGATCATTAGTTGTAAAAGAATAATAATGATAAAATCTTATATCATTTATTATCCCTCTCCTAAAAGCAAAAAAAGGAAACCCTAACCCTTTCCTAAAAGGGATAATAAAAAGCCCAAATAGAAACAATTCTTCCTTCTTTTCAGGGGTTCTTCTCTCTCTAATCTCTTCCACCAACCTTGTCTGACCAGTTAACACATAAGTCTTGCCTGTTGTTTTTCTGTCTAGGGAGAGAGAGAGGGAGGTGTGGGTCCCTTATGGACTTTCTTTGTCTAGAGGAGAAGTTTGGATTTCTTTATTATACCTAAATCGTATATAATTGCAAATACATGCAAATATATCGTATATATATGCTTGTAAATTTAGCTTTGCTGTAAAATAAAGCTTGATCTTACTTCCAAGTCATCTGATTTGGTCTGGTGAATTTCAATTGTGGGGTGGGGGAGGAGTTCCCAACCCACTACAGTGGCAATTGTCCTTTGGGGGGTAAATCACAGAGTCACAGAATCATAGACTGGTTTAGGTTGGAGGGGACCTCAAAGATCATCCAGATCTAACCCTCTGCCATAGGCAGGGACACCTCCCACTAGAACAGGTCACTCAAGGCCTCATCCAACCTGGCCTTGAATACGTCCAGGAAGGGAGCATTCACAACCTCCCTGGGCAACACATGCCAATGTTTCACCACCCTCACTGTAAAAAACTTCTTCCTAACATCCAATTTAAATCCCCCCTCTGCCAGTTTAAACCCATTCCTCCTCGTCCTGTCATTACAAGACCAGGTAAATATCCCTCCCCAGCCCTCCTGTAGACCCCCTTCAGATACTCAGTGTAAAACCACCACATTGTCCAACCCAACAATCTGTGAGTCTCATAATGAATATCATAATGCTGCCAATTAAATCAATGATGAGACTGAAATGCTGTCACAGCTGTTATCTGTAACTCAAGAGAATTTGGCAGAAACACAGTAAAAAGGCAAGGGATAGGACAAAAGGAATTGAAAAAAAAGGAACAGGGTTTCCCTGTCTTTGTAAGACAATAAATCACAGAACCATAGAACTTTAGAGGTTGGAAGAGACCTCCAGTGATCACTGAGTCCAACCGCCCTGGCAAAGCAGGATCCCCTAGGGTAATCCACACAGGAATGCATCTGGGCAAGTTTTGAAAGTCTCCAGAGAGGGAGCGTCCACAACTTCTCTGGGCAGCCTGTTCCAGGGCTCTGTCACCCTCACTGTAAAGAAGTTTCTCCTCATGTTGAGGTGAAAATTTTCTATGTTCCAAAGAGCTATTGCTCCTTGTCTTTTTGCCGCTGACTACTGAAGAAAGAGTGGCCCCATCCACTTGACACCCACTCCTCAGATATTTGTATACATTGATCAGATCTCCTCTCAAGTCTTCTCTTCTCCAGACTAAACAGCCCCAGGGCTCTCTGTCTCTCATCCATCTGACTTCCCTTATACCATTTCACTCTGCTTTATAACATGTTGTACAAGGGACCTTCCATAAAATTAAACAGTGTTACATTCAAAATAAAATCAGAGAGCACTTATTAAATTGTGGAAGTCCTTGCTTTGTGATGCCACTGAAGCCAAGATATTAACAAGGTTTTAAAAGGGTCTGGATAATTACACGTTTAACAAGATCATCCAGAGTAGCTCTAATTAAAAAAAGCAATGTTTTTTTGGAAGGGGTTTGAAACCACATGTTTTAGAATGAAAGCCAGTCTCTTAGCAGGAGAGAGCAGAATCAATTGTTTTGTTGGAGATGTGGCAAAGGTACTCCCTTACTTGCTTAGTGCCCTGATTCAGTAAGTACAGGCTGCTTGCAAGATGAAGATGCTGGTCTAAAATAGGCAGTTTCTACACTGGCAAGTCCTTGGGCAAGGCATGGGACATGTGTATCTATTCTGTACAGTTACATTTGGAGACCTGGAACAAATGAGAAAGGCATAGGACAAATAGCCCTGTCATTGTTTAGAAAGACGAAGTCAGGAAAAGGAGCATTTTTGCTGCTTCTCATGGCCAAGAGACACAGAAGCTGAGGGACAGATGAAGCAATAGTGTCGAGGACAAAAACCAAGTTCATGGCCAAAGTGAACATCACGCTGGTCCTCCCAACTCTACTTCACTCCAAGCCAAGCTCTCCTCACATTCTACCCAAACTTGACTTTTTTCTTTTAATTTCCTCTTTTTCTATTTTTTAGTTTTTCTTTTTGAGATCCCAAGCAAATCTCTGCCTTCCACAGAAGACAGGAGGGGTGGAGGCCCTGGGATCACGCTTGCCCCAGGTTATGGGACAAAGTACAAACCTAGTGGTCCTATTTGCTTTCTAGAAGAGCACGGATGAGAAACAAGCTCACAAGGGCAAGTCCATGCGAGGAAGTTGGATTGAAGACTACAAGTGCATATTTCAATTAAAATAACACCTCTTGTAAAGTTTAAATTGATTGATTTCCCTCATCGCTTAAGATATTATGCGGCGACTCCTCCATCTCAAGAAAAATCTCTTTCCTTTCTGTTACCTATCACACTGCATCTGCATTTTGGCACATACAGCACCATCTGCACCAAATCAAAAGTGTCATAGCTTCGGTTGCAGCTGGGAGTTAACTTTCTTTCTTATTTTCTTCCACCTTTTACACCTTGTGACTGGCATTGTGCTTCTCAGCATTCGCAATCTGGGCTGGTCTCCAGCTGAATTCACCTGCTTTAAATTTTCTGAGCCCTAATAAAAAAGGCCTGCAGACATGTTTGCTCCAAGTGTGCAACCATTTAGGGGTGGTAATGAGTTGGACTGCAGCCTAGTGTCTGGCAAACCTTCTTACTTCATGACTCACTGTTAATTAAAACCACACTCTTTGCTTATTCCTGGGATAGCGTTACTCACAAATAATTGAGAGTCTCTCGCTGCCTTACAGCCTCCTCCCCCCCAGCTCTGCTCTGTAGAAGGCATTTTTCTGACGGAGATCTGCTTCCCTTAAAGCTGGAGGCAGTGTAATGAAGAAGGACATCCATTTTTCAATGAATCATTCTTATCCTTAATTTAGATTCTGATACTTCTTCCCTATTTTGAATTGCATCCCAATGCACAAGCAGTCTGACCCATTGTACTCTACAGCTGCTTTCCAGAGGCTGCTGCTGTGACGTAGCACACAGCACACAAGTGAGTAGCACAAACTGCTCCTCAACCCCAGGCAATTTTTTAGCTTGCCCACATAACAGCTGAAATGGGATGGATTCACAGAGAGCTTTGAAAAAGTTGCTTTTAGAAGTATTAAAACAATTACTTAAGAGGGTTTTTTTTCCCACATATAAATTTTGGAAGGAGTATATTAGCTTTCATATTTTAATTGAATTCTTTAATTGTTTCCCCCATGCACAAAGCAGATGTCTGAGAATGATTCCAAGTAAAATCATTTTATGCAAAACGTAAAGCTGCAAGACAAATTCTTTGCTGTTGCCTGGAAGCCACAGTGTTGGTTTCTTGATTTCTAGAGCTGTCTGTGGCTAGACATCTACAGGCAGACAACCTGAAAAATGAATCACAGAATCACTATGGTTGGGCAAGTCCTTTTTCACGGCTCGAATGAGCCTGTTTGAATCAGCTAATGCACCGCTAACAAAACTTCAAGCCACAAATCTCTGATGACTGGTGGCAGGGATGCTCAGCTAGAAGAATTTCAGCTCTAGAATTGGCTGTAGAGCTGTCTGACAAACCCAGAACTATTTCCATTGGAGGTGCAGTACCAAATGCAAGACTTCCCCTGAAGGATTTGTTCACAGGGTAGTTACTGAGGCAGCTCATTTTGTGTTTTCTAATTCAGTGAGGCTGCAGGGTTCGTTGAGATGGCGGTGGGTAGATTCAGACTGGATGTGAGGAGGAGGTTCTTCACTATGAGAGTGGTGAGAGGCTGGAATGGGTTGCCCAGGTTGGTCATTGCGGCTCCATCTCTGCAGGTGTTTAAGGCCAGGTTGGATGGGGCTCTGGCCAGCCTGTTCTAGGGTGGGATGTCCTGCCCATGGCAGGGGGGTTGGAACTAGATGATCCTTGTGGTCCTTTTCAACCCTGACTGATTCTATGAAATCAGCACCAACACCCAGCCACAGGTATCAGTCAGCTAAAAGAGAATTCAAGGAACTCAACACTTCCTTAGTTTTGCCTTTTCCCTACATATTCTACCAGGGAAGAGCTGAAAATTATCATGTGAAACCCACACAGTTCGGACTTGGTTTAGATTGTGCCAATATTCTCCCAGATTCAGACACTCAGCTGCATGCTCTGCATATGCATTAGCTTCCTTCCAGTCACTCCTGCCAAATACATATTCCTAGCAGATTCAGCTGCTTCTGCAGCCTCCTCCTAACTAGCAACAGAAATGATTCCAGGATGTTACGTGCAGACACCTAGAAAGAGAAAGCTAAAAGCTGGAAAAAAGTCTTTAATAGGTATTTAATTTTCCACTCTCCATTTCACTCCACTATTAAAAAACAAGCAGGTTATTCTGATGCAAACTTATCATTTCAGCTGGGAAGAATGAGAATTCTTTACAGCCCTGGGGATCACCTCACACAACAGTAACTATTATACCTTTAATGGAAAAAAAATGCTTCTGATAGAGTTTTGGGTGTCACTAAATCTAAACACAGCTGCTGCATCCACTAAATATTCTATCACACATCCAGTTCACAGACCATAAATAATATTTGCTGCTTTTTGATGTGAAGAGGTAAAATATATTCATGCAGATTTCTGTTTGCCCAGTATCAATATTTCTTTGCAGCCAAAGTTTTTTTTCCCTTCTCCCTGCTACTCTTTCTGGAAAATTCTGGACCATTTAGCTGCTCTGGTGGATTGCTTTGAGGCAGCCAGTCTAAGAACAACTTAAAACTACACTCCCTGCTATGCAATCAGTGTTTTAGCTCAGGTTTTGCCTTGTATTCCAGGCAAATGACTGTTGAATCCTGCCTGGAAGCTAGCACCCATCCTCTCCACCAGACCAAGCTCCCTTTGACCCACAATTCAGGCTCAAAAGTGAATATCTTAACTCTAAACCCTAAACATGGCCTTTTGGTTTTCTTATGAGCCTCTGCCATCAGCTTACTCCTGGCTTATGCACATGTATGTTTTCTTTTCCAGGAGATCAAGACCTTCAAAGAAGTCCATTAGAGCCCACTCTGCTAAAACGCAACTCTTAAGAGAGATGGGCTGAACACAAAACATGCTAACAGGGTGGAGGATTAAGGGATTGAGAGCAGCCCTGTGAAGTAGGACTTGGGAGCACTGCTGGGTGAAAAGCTGGATGTAAGCCAGCAACGTACACTTGCAGCCCAGAAGTCAACCGTGTCCTGGGCTACATCCAAAGGTCAGGTTGGATGGGCTCTGAGCAACCTGATCTAGTTGAAGACATCCCTGCTGGGTGCTGGGGGCGTTGGACTAGGTGCCCTTTAAAGGTCCCTTGCAACCCGAACCATTCTATGATTCTGTCATTCATGTTAGCTACACTTCCTCAATGCTTCCATCTCCCTTCATAGGAGATATACAGCCAGTCCTAGATGCTAGGCTGCTGCTAAATCCATTTTCCACCATCTCCAATGACAAAGCATCTTAAAAGGTGACAAAACCAGCTTCCAGGACATGCACTAAAACCTTCTGCACGCTCGTCAGACCAAGGTCTAAATATCCTCCCATGGACTGGATACAGAAGAACAACAATACCAGTCTATACCATTCCATTAGTTTGCTGTTTAGGATAAAAGTCTGCTGTATAAGTGTATTTCTCTCCTCTCGCTCTTGCCTCTTGCTCCTCTGCCTTGACTGACTTCTGCTGGTTGATCTTGCATGGCTGCACTAACCTTAGCTGAGTAAATAACAGCAGGTCTGATTTCTCTCTGGGAGAGAGAGGCAGGGGGTGAAGGAAGAATAATTTGAGGGGTTTTCTGGTGTTATTTCTGGATTGCAAATATATGTAAATATGTTTTGCACATATGCATTGTATTGGCTTGTAGGTTTTAGCTTGCTGTAAATATACAGCTTCATTTGCTTCCAAGCCTTCTGAGCTAATCTGCTCATTTTATTTGGGGGTGTGTGAGGTGTGGAATTTTCAACCCACCACAGCAGCTCAATTGGTTGTGCAGCAGTATATTATCAAGGTGGAATTTTATCCTGTCAGTAGGAGGGCTGAGAAATTGTAATAAACCAATGGTTTTCAAGTGGCTGTTGCTGTCTCTTTTATGGATGCCTACACAGCAACATCTCAGACAGAAGTCACAAAATCAGTCAGGGTTGGAAGGGACCACAAGGATCATCTAGCTCCAACCTCCCTGCCATGGGCAGGGTTATCTCACACTAAATCAGGCTATCCAGAGCCCCATCCAACCTGACTTTAAACACCTCCAGGGATGAGGCTTCCACCACCTCCCTGGGCAACCTGTTCCAGAGTCTCACCACCCTCATGCTGATAAACTTCTTCCTAACATCCAATCTGAATCTACCCATTTCTAGCTTTGTTCCACTCCTCCTAGTCCTATCACTACCTGACACCCTAAAAAAAACCTCCCCAGCTTTCTTGTAACCCCTCTTAAGATACTGAAAGGCCACAATAAGGTCATCTCAGAGCCTTCTCCTCTCCAAAATGAACAGGCCCAGCTCCCTTAGTCTCTCCTCAAAGGAGGGGTGCTCCAGCCAAGGTGATTGTTTATCAGCTAAAAGCCATGCAGAGAGAAACATAGAGCATTGGATACCATTTCCTCGCTTTCAAACTGCATGTTGCACTGCGCTGCGCCCTCCGTTAGCGGCTTCTGGAAGATGTTGCGGCAGAGGAGCCATATGGACAGACTGGCGATGAACATCCCAATGTCTGGCACAAACAGTCTGATCACGTTGCCAGCATCTGCTCCTTTCACACTGGATAGGATGACAAAAACAAATAAAAATCCATAAGATCACAAAGAAACATCAGTTATGTCTAATGACATTTTCAACTGGAACAGAAAGACAGCTTGTGGGAAAGAAAAACAAACCCTAAAGCCCAGTAAAAAGAAGCTTCAAAATACAATGGGGATCGAGGAACTCCAGATAGACAGAGAGATTTGCTCTCCAGGAGGAGAGAAAAGCTGGTTGTTCCCTGGGAGCTCACACAGGCATGTTTTAGTGACACTTCGCACTTTGATTAACTCAGCTCTGAACTCATTTTGTGAAGAGTTAACATGGGAATGACCTTCAAATTCCATAACACACACTGAGGGTAAAAGGGGCAATTCTGGGGTGAAAAGTACAGATTTTGGGGTGAAAAGGGCAGACTTGGGATGAAAGAGTAAATTGGGTGTGTTAGGGGTAGATCTGGGGTGAAAAGGAGCAAATCTGTGTGGGTTAGGGGCAGGTGTGGGGTGAAAAGGGGCAGATCTGGGATGAAAAGGAGCAGATTCAATGGTTTAGGGGCAGCTCTGGGGTGAAAAGGATCACAATGATGGCATTCCTAAGTGTGTTCTAATCATTCTAGGTAGACAGAGGAACAACCAGAAAAGTCTGCAATATTTTAAATGTGTTGGGGTTTTTTATTTTTATACATTTACTCAAACAGAACTCTTAGATATCTTTTGAGGCATTTAACTGCTAATATTTAACTACAAATATTTAAATTCTAATTAAAGTGTTATGTCCCCTGCCAAGATGACCTCCAAAAGATTTGTAAGATTGGATGAACTGTATGTAACGGGGGAAAAATAACAATTGCACTGCTTCCTTGTGCAGATTTGTTTGGGCTGGAAAATCTGGGTTTGGATGGGGTGTTTGAATCTGGTTCTGTGCTGAAACGGAAAGCTTGGGTTCAGATTTAGTGGTGCAATGAACCACTGCTGCACGGACCTGCTGAACTTAACTATTAATGAGAAGATATAATATTAATTATTTGAGTATGTACAGCTTATACCTGCCAGTCTTGAAGCTAACATTTTAAATACGCAGCTCCAACTTTAATTGTAAATTTTGGTTTTGTTTTGGGTTTTTTTTAGATCTTATGTCCATAATTAGTTCTGAGGACAGCCGAGGCCTCTCTATAGCTCCTTGGGCACAGCTGAATCCAGCAGATTAGGTCTGCACAGCCTGAACTGGCACAAGTCATTACATCTGCTTAGTTACTTTTCAGAAGACCTCACCACTGACTTAAATAGGTTCCTCAACTTGTACAGCTGCAGGTTGAAAGGTCTGAGGTCATGAAACTCCTACTTAGTTGTACTTGTTTGCTGAGGCATCCGGTGTTTGCAAATTGGGTCTGACCTCTGTCTCACCTCCATATTTGCTGTCCTGAGGTGTGACTCAAGAAATTATCAGAGTCAGTGTTTCTTTTACTGTATGGGAAGGTCATAAAAGAAATTATTAAGTGACATCAAGTGACTCTGGGCAATCTGGTCTGGTTGAAGATCATAGAATCACAGAATGTTAGGGGCTGGAAGGAACCTTGAAAGATCATCTGGTCCAGCGCCCCTGCCGGAGCAGGATCACCTATACCAGATCACACTGGAATGTATCCAAATGGCTCTTGAATATCTCCAGAGAGCCAGACTCCCCAACCTCTCTGGGCACCCTGTTCCAGTGTTCTGTCACTCTCAGAGGGGAAAAAAAAATCTTCCTCAGGTCACATGGAATCTCCTATGCCTCAGCTTCCACCTATTGCCCCCTGTCACTGGGCATCACCAAACAGAGCCTGGCCCCATTCTCTTAGCACTCACTCAACATTTTTATAAACATGAATAGGTCACCTCTCAGTCTTCTTCTCTCCAAGCTAAACAGCCCCAGCTCACTCTGTCTCTCCTCATAAGGAAGATGTTCAAATTCCTTAATCATTTTTGTGGTTCTGTGTTGGACTCTCTCAAGCAGTTCCCTGTGCTTCCTGAGCTGGGGGGCCCAGAACTGCACACAATACTCCAGATGAGGCCTCACCAGGGCAGATTAGAGGGGAAGGAAAACCTCCCTCGACCTATTAGCCACAGCCCTTCTAATACACCCCAGAATGGCACTGGCCTTCCTTGCCACAAGAGCACGCTGCTGGCTCATGGCCATCCTTCCATCCACCAGGACTTGGAATTCTAAAGATGTCCCTGCTGACGGCAGGGGGGTTTGGACTAGATGACCTTTGGAGGTTCCTTCCAGCCCATCGCATTCTATGAATCTATGATTCTGTGACCTGGGCAGGTTGTTTTATAGATGCAAAACATTGTGACAGAACAAGAGGTGATGGATAGACTAGATAGAAGAAATTTTTTACCATGAATGTGGTGAAACACTGGCACAGGTTGCCCAGAGAAGTGGTAGAAGTCCCAATCCCTGAAAACCTTTATCCCAGGTTAGGTTGGATGGGGCTCTGAGTAACCTGATCTAGCTGCAGATGTTTCTGCTTGCTTCAAGGGTGTTGGACTAGATGAACTTTAATAATCCCTTGCAACACAAAACATTCTATGAACACCTCTGACTTTTCTTTATCATAACACTAACAGCTTTGAAGTCGAAAAAAATACCCAAACCAAACCTATTTGTGAAGGAATTAGCTGCAACTGTAGCTCTAGAGTATCTAAAAAGTAACTAAAGTGATTATGACACAACCCCTGTGAGGAATTTTGTTGGCCTGTTCCTATGTTCAAGATCAAATCCTACATTTCTGTCGGTGTTGCTGACCCACTTTTTCCACTGCTATATATCTTGTAAAATAACACATACTCAAAGTAGGAATAAAGTTAAGTGACTGGAAAGCCAGCTTTAATGTTTGTTTCAGCAGGTACAAATGAGTGTATCAAGCAGAGCAGTGAGAAAAGTGCAAGATTGTTGGATACAGCTACAAGATGGAGCCAGTACTATGGAATTGCTTCAAAACAGGAGGGAGAAAGTTAAACGTCGTCTTCTTCTTCTTCCCAGAGAAACACAGTTACAGATTTGTTTTGGTTGGAAAAGACCTTCAAGATGATTGCATCCAATCATTAACTAACTCAACCAAGTCTGCTGCTAAACCACAACCCTCAGCACCACATCTCTGAATCTTTTAAACACCTCCAAGGATGAGAATTCAACCACCTCTCTGGGCAGCCTGTTCCAGTGTTTGAGAAGCTGTTCAGTAAAGAAGTTGCTTCTACTACACAACCAAAACCTTCCCTGCTGCAACTTCTGGCTATTTCCTCTTGTTACTTGGGAGAAGAGACCAATACCCACCTCACTACAATCTCCTTCTGGGGACTTGTAAAGAGTGAGAAGTTTTCTCCTCATAATAAATGACCTGATAAGGTCCTGCCTAAGGAAAACAACTTAAGATCTGAAATTGTAGACTCTTGTAAGAGAATTGCAAATAAGCAACCAGAGGAGTTCCTCCTCTGGTGATGCTCTTTGCTGTTACAGATTAACTTTGAATGGCCATGCAATATAAAGCACTGAAGGGGCTTGAAAATATGTCATTATTGTCTTCTAGTTGTACTGAAGCAGAGAGAAAAGTTCAATAATTCATTGAAAGGCTTCTAAAAGGGTTAGATAGCAATGTCCTTGTATGGCTTGCATGTTTCTTGTGTAGGAAAAGCAAAGCATGCTGCAGTCAGTGGGTGTATGAAGATGCAGGCAATCTATTTAACATCACAGAAAACACAGGCTTGACAGGTAGCAGATCATTTTGCATCACTTCTCCTGCCACTGAAGATGAGCGAGACAAGGCACTGAGTCTGCACCTTCTCCTTTGGTAGCATGTTAACTGAACCAAACTCCCAACAATCCCAGGGCACCCGGGTTTCACAAAGCAATAATGAATTAATGGCATTCATTATGATGAAATCCGCCTATTAGATGAGTTTTACTAAGGGGCCACCCAAGCTGAATTTTGGGATCTGAAAGTGTCACTCTGGAACATTTTTAGAAAGAGTTGAAAAAATAAGTCCTTGAATTTGGTATTAGTCAGTGTAAGGACAGTATAAATTTGCAAGTCTCATTGAAAAATAGAGCAGATTACTTGATACAATCCAGGTGTGAGATTTTCTGTGCACAGGCATGAAGTGCCATCAAAAAAAAACAAACACTTTTGCATCACTTCTCACTTTAAGCATGATTCCATCAGATTCATCCATTCATACATGAACCAATTGGAAGACAGCAGCCTTCAGACAGTCCTGTGTTACACCAGATTCTCCTTCCTCACACTGTACTCCCGTGGAGCCACAGTAGGGCTTCCTTCGCATATCCCCCTCCCCAGAACAAGGGGAGAGCCCTGCAGGAGCACTGACTCTGTCATAGCTCACATTTCTTTCCACTAACCCAAACCAAGTGCTCCTGATCTAACATAATAAATCATTTAGCATGTTGTGAAAGATGTAACGTGCAGCTCAGGCTAGCAATGGGGAGGCTGAACAGCGATCCTTAACCACAGAGCAGAGAAAAACCCTGGGCATGAATACTTTATTCATCAAAACCGGTCACAAATCTATGCTGTCCCTGTCTCCCCATGACAAGGAAAACAAATTGACCTCAGTGTGATAATTAAAAAAGAAACAAAAGGTCATTTCAAAACCAGGAGAAATGTATATTCTTTGCTAAAGGAGAATAAAAAAAAAACTGTTTCAGTCGACCCCAAGCAATTTGCTCCTCGGTTTTGCGCAGCAACAGCTAACCCAAAACTCAGTTATTCCCACTTGTTATCTCTGGCAGCACAAAACCAAAAAACAAGCAAACAAACAACCCCCAAAACAAAACAAAAAAAATAAAGGTAAATACTGTAACCATTCCACAAACATTTCTCACTTTATTTGTGCATTCACACACAGTCGTATTTTGCACCTGATAACAGTCTATGCATTGTGCTCTTCACTCCTAAAGAAGGTCTCTAATTACAGAATCACTGAAGTTGAAAAAGACCTCCGAGATGGTCAAATCCAGCCTATAGCCTAACACCACGCCATCAGCCAAACCATGCCACCAAGTGCCACACCCAATATGTTCTTAAAGAACCCCACCACCTCCCTGGGCAGTCTATTCCACTGCTTCATCACCCTTTGGCTGAGGAAGTGCTTCCTAATAACCAAACTAAATTTGCCTTAGTGTAGCTTCAGACCATGCCCTCTTGTCCTGTCACAAGTTGCCTGGGAGAAGAGACCAAGTTAAAATAGAAGCACAGGAAACCTAGTCAGAAGATCTCTGAGACAAATAGGTTTCTGCTTTTTAATCTCTGCAAAAATTGCAGCATATAATAAATCTGTTATAGTCCTTGATCTATAATTGCTACAGCACCATTTACTCACCTAAACTAAATAATTTACCTACAAAGCAACTTTAATTGAAACAGGTGTCTCTGACTGGAGCTTATAACTCAGCCCTCTGGCTGAGTAATGTAGAATGAGGAATTCAATTACAGTAAAGAGCAGCTTTTCCCCCTCTTTTGTTCTTTCTTATAGGATGCAGAACAATAAGCACTCAAAAACCTCCCCTAAAAAAACATCCCCTTGACCCAGTAAATTACTTTGCACATGTTTTTAAGAAAAAGGACTACTACAGGCAGGATTCTGAGAGCTCCTTCATAAAAAAACATGAATTTTAAGGGGACAAAAGGAATTCCTAGAATCATAGAATTTGTTCAGCTGGAAAAGCCCTCTAGGATCATCAAGTCCAACCATCGGCCCAACACAACCATTGCCATTAAACCATGTCCTAAAGTGCCATGTCTATGTGTTTTTTGAACACTTCTAGGGACTCCCTGACCTGCATAGGCAGCCGGGTCCAAAAAGGTAAACTATAGTGTAAGCCATATGTAAATCACAGAATCAATCACATTGGAAAAGACCTTCAATATCATGAAGTCCAACCAATCACCAAACATTACCTAAATAATTAGACCATGGCACCAAGTGCCACATCCAGTCTTTTTTTTAAAAAAAAACACTTCCAGGGATGATGACTACACCACCTCCCTGGGCAGCCAATTCCAGTGGCCAATCACTCTTTATGCAAAGAACTTCTTCCTAACATCCAGCTTAAACATGCAGAATCATATACAAAATATTCCACATGCACAATGAAAAGCAATAATCTTCAAAATCTAAACATTTAATATTTTGTTACAGAGAAAAAAAATGGGTGCAAAAGGACAACTGATCTCTCTTAAAGGGAATTCAGATTCATTCAATGTCAGCAATATACCACAAAATCAAGCTTATCATAGAACCAACCAGGTTGGAAGAGACCTCCAAGATCATCCAGTCCAACCTAGCACCCAGTCCTAGCTAATCAACTACACCATGGCACTAAGTGCCTCAGCCAGGCTTTTCTTCAACACCTCCAGGAACAGCAACTCCACACCTCCCTGGGCAACCCATTCCAATGCCAATCACTCTCTGGCAACAATTTCTTCCTAACATCCAGCCTAGACCTCCCCTGGCACAACTTGAAGCTGTGTCCCCTTGTTCTATTGCTGGTTGCCTGGGAGAAGAGACCAACCCCCACCTGGCTACAGCCTCCCTTCAGGTAGTTTCCCAGTAATTTATGTATCGCCACAGAAGTTTACAATGTAATTCTCACAGGCTTGATCTACAGCTGTAACCACTTGGACTGGAGGCAAATCAGACTCAAGAATAGCAAGCACTATCCTCTGGCAACATGGACTGGCAGTAGCACACATACTGGGAATGATTCATTTGTTTATCACCAGTATCCTCTTTGTGATCCAAAAGTAGTGGAAACTTTGAGAGTATCAAAGGCTAAAAAAAAAACAAACAGACTGCCTTAGAGATGTACTTGCTGATCCTTGAATATAGGATTTTGGTCATGTAGATTTTGGAATTGGGTTTTGGAGATGGTTGCAGCTGAAAACAAGAGGCCCCTTATCCTCTTTCAGTTGGAACTAAGGATGAAATCATAGAATCATAGAATTGTTTCAATTGGAAAAGACCTTTAAGATCATCAAGTACAACCAGAATCTCCCAAGCCTGGTGCTAAGCCATGTCCCTCAGCACTGCATCTCAGCATCTTTCAAATGTCTGCCTCTGTACTTAACTTGCACACTTCATTTATTTGGTTCTGATGACCTAGTGTGAGCTCCAGTCAGCACTTCAGTGGACATAGGACACTCACACTCTATAGTCATGCCCTAATTACTTGGTTCAAAAGATAAGTTAGATATGATGGATGGCAACCTCGATGTGACCCTCAGGGCAAATCTCTGCCATGAGTAAAGTGTGCAAGTTGCTGTGTACTGGTAGGTCTGCCTGCACTGCTAAGGAGAATTTGATCTAAATGCAATTACTTTGTGATTTCAAACTAAGCATCGTGTTCAAGAAACATGCGGACATGGCATTCTGGGACATGGTTTAATGGCCATGGTGGTGTTAGGTTGCTGTTTGGACTCAGTGATGTTAAAGGTCTTTTCCAACCCAAACCATTCTATGTCTTTAAGTCCCTTCTTTAGCTCATAGTCACTCAAAGTGAAAATAAATTAAGTATTCCAAAACATAAACTTAGTCACATTAATTGACTTGGACTTGACAATCTTAGAAGTCTTCTCCAACCTTAATGATTCAAGGCTAGGTTGGATGGGGCCTTGAGCAACCTGTTCTAGTGGGATGTGTCCTTGCCTATGGCTGGGAGTTGGAACTAAAGGATTTTGAGGTCCCTTCCAACCTAAACCATTCTATGATTCTATGAATATCAACATTCACTGGGTTATGCATGATCATTCTTAATCCTGCACCATCTTAGTGTGACTCAGTTTATGCAGTGTTTTACCCAAAATACCTCAGGCTGCACTTTTGAGAAAAATTTGGTCATGCAAAGAAAAAAAAGAGTGGAAGAATGGGAGGAAGAGGGAAGCAAAAGCCACATAGAAAACTACTTTAAAAACATTTAGCAGGCTCTGACCTACCCAACACACCAGTTTGTAGGGCTGCTGTAAAATCTTAGTCACTGCTTACAAACTACATCCGTGTGGACTCGCAACCCAAAAGCACACTTTGCTTTCTTGGGACAGAAACCTTGCAATGAAGAAAATTCGCTGTATGGCAAAAGTGCTTAACCACATAATAACCAAGCAGCCTCCCAAACTCTGCTCTGCAGAGAGAGGGAGAACAGCTATTTGAGACTAAATGCAGAGTGCCAAGTTTTTGGTGCCTTGTTGCTTGCATGAAAACATTCAACATTAAGAAATTATGGTTACGTGCACTATGTAAAATGTTGCTTAATGCCAATTTCTTCTTTCTTAAAGCACCCACAATGTCCTGGTGCTCATTGAATAAAGGGTGAATTCCAGCTTGCCCTGCTTGCAGAAGACATAAAATTTAGCTGGGATTTAGCAGCTCTCACGCAAAGCGCTCAACTGTGCAGTTGCCAGACTCCTGACAGTCCAACATCCAGCTCGCTTTGCCCGACTCCTGACAGTCTAACATGCAGCTTGCTTTGCCCACACCCCACAGCTCCAAACGTGGAGCAGGACTGATGTCGGGCAGCCAAAAGGAAGCGAGCACATTCCCCTCCCCATTTGTGGTGCCTCAGTGTGTGTCAGCTGCCTCAGTGCTGTGGAAAGGACAAGCCCCAGAAATTATTTCAGGCAATGTGATCCCAGATGGGGGCAGAGCCAGACCGAACAGAAGAGACACAAGGAAATGGCAGTTGTAGGTGCATTTTGGTCTGAAATCTTCAAAGAGGCTTGCAATTGCAACTATTATTCAATCATAGAGTGATTTGACTTGAAAGAGACCTTTAAAGGTCCCCTAGTCCAAAATCCCTCTGTGTAGCAGACATCTCATCTGAGCCCTACCCAGTCTAACCTTGAATAAAGGTTTCCTGGGATGGGGTTTCCACCACCACGCTGGGCAACCTGGGCCAGTGTTTCGCCACTCTCAGAGCAACAGATTTTTTTTCCTTCTATTTAGTCTAAAACTCTCCTTCTTTAGTTTAAAAGCATAACCCCTAGTCCTGTCACAACAGGCCCTCCTAGAAGTCTGTACCCAGCCCCTCTAAGTACTGAAACTCCACAACAAGGTCTCCTTGGAGTCTCTTCTTATCCAGCCTAAACAACCCCAACTCTCTCAGCCTGTCCTCATAGCAGAGGGGCTCCAGTTCTCTGACAAATCATTTCTATGGTCTAGCATGTCCACATTTCTCTTGTGCTGAGGACTCTGAGCACAAGAGCTGGACCCAGCACTGCAGATGAGGTCTCAGCAAAGCAAAGCAATAGGGCATAATCCCCTCCCTCCACCTGCTGCCCACACTGCTGGGGATCAGCCCAGGACACAGCTGGCTTCTGGACTGTGAGCACACATTGCTGGCTCATGTCCAACTTGTCACCCATCAGCACTCCGAAGTTTCTCTCTACAGGGCTGCTCTCAATGTCTTTACCCCTAGCCTGTACTGACACCAGTGATTGCCCTGATCCAGCTGTAGGACCTTGTAGTTGGCCTTTTTGACCCTCTTGACATTCACATGGGTCCACTTCTACAGTTTGTCCAGGTCCCTCTGGAGGGCTTTCTCTCACTTATATACACACCGTATCAGGGTTTGGCTAAAGCACTAACCCAGCATTTACCGATCACTGCAAAACGAGCAGTTCAGTCTGTCCCTAGCACTCACAGATGCATGGTGACTGACAGCACAGTGTTTACATGAAGGCATACACACATCCATATGCTCCACAGCATTCCTGCCTAAAAGAAAAGTGCTGAAAGCACTGCTGAAGCAGCCTGACACACAGTGATTACTTCAAACCAGATCTGCTCCCTCTCTCTGAAGCTTTTACTGGTTGGAACATGAGCAGATCATCATTTCAAAACTACTTTTATTTCATTTTACTGCCAGCATATAATATAATCACAGAAAGTAAAAGACACGTCTAGACTTTCCAGGCAGCTGCAGATGAGGAGAGAATAATATTTCTCCCAATTACAGTGGGCAACACAGTAAATTAGTGTAATTTTATGAAGCCAGATTAGTCTCAATGCAGAATAAAAGCATGCAGCCATTGGGAAATGTCACAGGTTGAGCTGAAATGCCCATTGTGCATGGTGGACTCCTCCACCTCCCTTGCTCCATTCCTGATTCAATATCAACCAAGTACAATATCCCACCCGTAACATAAAGAAGTGTTTGCAGGGATTGGGCCATTCATAAAGATCCTCAATCAGATCATAGATTATAGAATGGTTTGGGTTGGAAGGAATTCTTCCACATGAAGCTACTCACAGTCTTCTCTACCTGTTTTGGACCTGTCCATCTTTCTCTTTGCAGTGCCCAGGTGAGACAAGATAAAACCTTTCCTGCCATCACTATGGGGACAGGCTGTGAGAGCTGCGGCTGTTCAGCATGGAGAAAAGAAGGCTTTAAGGAGACCTTACAGCTGCATTCCAGTACCTGAAAAGAAAGCCTACAAGAAAGCCAGGAAGAGAGTTTTTGTAAGAACTTGTGATAGGATAAGAAGGGATGGATTGGAGCTTGAGGAGGGCAGATTTAGTGAGAGTGGTGAGACACCAAAATAGGTTGCCCAAGGAGGTCATGGAACCATCCCTGGAGGTGTTCAAGACCAGGCTGGATGAAGCCTTGAGCAACCTGGTCTAGCGGAAGCTGTCTCTGCCCGTGGCAGGGGGTTTGGAATGAGATGATCTTTAAGGTGCCTTCCAAACCAAACCATCCTATGAATCTATGAACTATAAAAGAAGAGTGGTGGAAAGCACTGGTAAACTAAATGTCCCAACACCTTGAGATGTTTCTTCTTGTGTACACAAGAAGTCCTCCTTACAAGAAAGACCTTGAGGTGCTGAATAGTGTCCAAAGAAGGGCAACAAGGCCGGTGCAGAGTTTAGAACACAATTCTTCTGAGGAGTGGCTGGGGGAACTGTGGTTGTTTAGCCTGGAGACCAGGAGGCTAAGGGGAGACCTTCTCGCTCCATACAAGGCCCTGAAAAAAGGTTATAAAATGTGGAGGTCGGTCACTTCTCCTAAGTAGGATGTGATAGGACAAGAGGAAACAGCCTCAAGCTGCACCAGAGGAAGTTTAGGTTGGATATCAAGAGAAACTGCTTCACTGAAAAGGTTTGAAGCCCTGGAATAGGCTGCCAGGGAAGTGGTGGAATCACCACAGGCAGATGTACAGATGCAGTGGTGTTGAAGGACATGGTTCAGTGGTGACCTGACAGCACTGGGTTAACTTCTGACCTGATCTTCAGTCTGTTCCAACAGAAACAATTCTATGATCTGCTCAATGACTGGACTACGTGGTCACCAACAGTCTCTCTCAGGTGTGGGAAGAAACTGTGGTTCTGTTTTGTCAACATGGGAGACTCTTAGCTTGGCCAAACATTGAAAGGGACAGGATTGTTCAGATTCAAATGAAGCAAAAAGAAGCTGAAATCTTGTGCTTCTGCTTTCACCTGCAAGCTGGGTGCCCTCTGTCAGCAGGCTGCAGCAAATTGGTCAGACATCTGCCACCAACATCCTTCACCAGCCACTAGCCTCACAGAATCATAAAATCATTTCAGTTGGGGGAGATCTTTAGGATTAGCAATTCCAACCATTCACAAAAACACAGAATCATAGAATTAAACAGGTTGGAAAAGACCTCTGAGATCATCGAGTCCAACCTGTCACCTAACCCTTCTAATTAAATAAATCATGGCACTAAGTGCCTCATGCAGTCTTTTTTTTGAACATCTCCAGAGATGGTGACTCCACCACCTTCCTGGGCAGCCCATTCCAATGTCACCACTCTTTCTGTGAAGAACTTCCTCCTAACATCCAGCCTAGACCTCCCACAACACAACTTGAGACTGTGTCCCCTTGTTCTGTCTAGTAACAATCACAGAATGATAGAATCAACGAGGTTGGAAGAGACCTCCAAGATCATCCAGTCCAACCTAGCACCTAGCCCTAGCCAATAAACTACACCATGGCACTAAGTGCCTCATCCAGGATTTTTTTGAACACCTGCAGGGACAGCAACTCTACCACCTCCCTGGGCAGCCCATTCTAACAGCAAATCACTCTCCCTGTGACGAACCTCCTCCTAACATCCAGCCTAAACCTGCCCTGGTGCAGTTTGAGACTGTATCCTATTCTGTCACTGGGTGCCTGGGAGAAAAGACCAACCCCCACCTGGCTACAATCTCATTTCAGGTATTTGTAGAGAGCAGTAAGGTCTCCTCTAATCCTCCTCTTCTCCAGGCTGAACAATTGCAGCTCCTTCAGCACTGCCAAGTTCACCACTAACTCATATCCCTAAGCATGTTGCTTGTATTTCATGTGCCAACTGCTATCTGGAGATTTCATATGATACATTCATGAACAAAAACCAGTAAACCCAAAATCAAACACAGAGCCAAGCTCTCCCAGAGAGTTTTTGGATACTAATTGCACTGTTGATTGCCTTCCAGATTAAGATCTAAACTGGCTCACATTCTGCTGCCAGTGGGTTTACCACTGTATTGCTCCCAACTACCACTGTGCTGCAGAAGGCCAGGCTGTGCCAAGAAAAACACTGAACAACAGTCTTACAACTCAAGTGCTCAAACGACGCAGGCCATAAAATAGCTTCTATCAGATGTTTGCTTCCTTCAAATCCCTAGGTTAAATGGCATGAGAAAAGTTAGATGAAAAGAAAACAAGCACAAGGAGTGGCAGGAAATGAGCAACCTAAATCTCTAACACAAACAGTTGGACAAATAGGAGTCCTCCTAAATGCACACAGCTCCTGAGAGGACCTTATGCCATTGTTGAGGCAGCCCAGACCGTCAGATGAACATGACACAAGCACATGCTTCAGAAAGGCAGAAGTTCTACATGGAATTTAGGCAATTATCTGAGTGCAGAGATCCTTTCTCCTCACTTGAAGTTGGCAAAGAGAACATATATAAAGTATAAAAACTAATACACAACTATGAAGCCTCAGTTAGAGATTGCTCTGTGACCCCTTCCCTCTTTCCTTCTATTTCACAGTACTCCTTATCTTGTCACCTATAGGTCCAAATACAGCTGGATCACCTAAGTGATCTCTTCTTGCAAAGCATACTACTGTAGCATGCTGTTAGAAATGGTATGGAGTAACAACCATTCAGCTTCCAGCTCTTGGTTTCAATGCATTATTTTTTTCACTAACTTACTAAAAAAATATCAGTTCAACTTCAAGCTTCATTCCTCTTTAATCTCATTGATTTGCTTATGGCATGCATGCTGCAGCTGTTAGAAGGAAGTAAATTTACCTATGTGATTTACATTCATGTGCCTCACAATCTCTTATTTCTCTCCCTGGTTTTATCTAAAGCCGATCCATGAACATTAGTTTTTTTAACCACTACTGGGAATTCCTCTACCATAAGTATACAATCAGTGTAACAGGTTGGCAGAGAAGTAGCAGGATTAAAACAGCTATATTTTGCTCTGCTAACACTTGCTTGAGTGACCCCCTTAAAAACCTATGTCTTCTGAGAGAAGGAGAAGAGGTGACAAGGAGTAGAACAGAGGGAAGAGAGAGAAGGAGAACAGACAAAAGAATAAGAGACAGAAGAATAACAGAGAGAAAGAAGAGAGAAGAAAAGAGAGAAGAGAGGAAAACAAGAGAAGAAAAGTTGGAAGTGAGCTACAGTGATCATCTAGGCCAACTGTCTCACCACTTCAGGGCTGACTAAAACTTAAAGCATGCCAAGGGCATTGTCCAAATATCTCTTAATCACTGCCAGCCCTGGGACATCAACCATCTCTCCAGGAAGTCTGTTCCAGTGTTTGACCACCCTCTGGGTAAAAATATGCTCCTTGATATCTGATCTGAATCTCCCCTGATGGATGCATACCCACATATAAGAGAATCACAGAAATCATCCAGTTGGAAGAGACATCAAATATCATCCAGTCCAACCTTCAACCCAGCTCAGGGTCAATCCTAAACCATGTCCCTAAGTGCCAGGTCCACAAGCTGCTTAAACCTGCATCCTGTTACTGGATCCCAAGGAGAAGAGCTCAGCTCAACACCTCCTTCTCCACATCCCCTCCTCAGAGAACTGGAGAGAGCAATGAGATCACTCCTCAGCCTCCAAACCAGAAAAACCCAAAGCTTTCAACTACTCCTCACAGGACATTCATCCCAACCCTTTTTTCAGCTTTGCTGTCTCCCTCTGGGCACATTTAAGGACCTTCATGATCTTCTTAAGTGTTTGGACCCAGAAATGCACAAACTGCATCACAGCCAGAGTGAGTCCCAGAGCAGAGATGGGACTGAAGGAGCAGCTAGAGCCCAGGGCCTGCTCTATTGTCATAGAATCAAACAGGTTGGAAGGGACCTCCAAGATCATCCAGGCCAACCTAGCACCCAGCCCTAGCCAGTCACCTAGACCATGGCACTAAGCACCTCATCCAGGCTTTTCTTGAACACCTCCAGGGATGGCGATTCCACCACCTTTCTGGGCAGCCCATTCCAATGCAAATCACTCTCTAAGTCAAGAACTTCCTCCTAATATCCAGCCTATAGCTCCCCCGACACAACTTGAGCCTCTGCCCCCTTTTTCTGTTGCTGGTTGTCTGGGAGAGATCAACCCCCACCTGGCTACAGCCTCCCTTCAGGTAGTTGTAGACAGCAATGAGAGAGATGTGCTAGCAACATGCCACTTCTCACGCAGAAACTGCTCTCCAAGCACCTTCACCTACGATACAGACTTGAAGACGGCTGACATACCAGATAAAAAAATCATAATGATGCTGCCTGCCATTAACAAAGCAGTATCTCAATCTAGATAGATTCATGAGGCTGTGTTTCAATCCCAAAGCATACCAGGAATAATGAAGAGACTGACTGGGAAGATGTCTCAGAGACTTCACTGAAAATTAATAGAGATCTTTGTCTGTCAAAGTTTTGTCATCTCTTGGACAGTAAAGAGCAGAGGGAAAAGGTTCTTTGCTCCCTCCTTTTGCCACGGGAAGAGAGAGCCAAAGGATCAGCTGATACCAATTATAAATTATTGGTCAAGATTACAGAAGGAAATGAAATATGGAGGCAGACTGATCTGATTTCCAGCAGCACTGAGCTGGAGCAGATGAAAGCATCAAGTCTTCCATCTCTTCTTTCCTCCCACATGTCTTTTTCTCCTCTGAATGGTAGCCCATGAAGGGAAATATTGGCTTCTTGGTGAGTTCCCATAATTCACCCAGATTTCACAATAACAGCAGATATTCCTTTGCCTTCTAACAGTGTGCAGAGGCCACGTGAGTCCCCGGGGACCCAGGGGTGTTAACCTCCACTCCATTTTTCTCATCGTATGCAAATGGAAAAGAATATTTACTGGCTGCTTGGAAGTACAGAACATTTGCTCATGCCAGAAAAAAGGGAGAAACTTTCTACTGTGAAGCTCTTTTCCAGGGTTAGATTAAATTTTCAACACCCAAATAAAGACAGCAAACTCATTTCCTCTATGGTTTGGGGTTGTTTTCTGATTAATTAGTCACCAGTTTACACTTCCATATTAGCTCAGCATTTGCCCAGAGCATTTAATAATAACTTTCTTTTTCAATACAAAATCTACTAAAATCTTCTGTTCATTCAGCTGCTTTTTTTAAATTATTATTTGCATATAGAAAAGGTTTTTATGTACTTGATTTATTTCTCTTCATTCTCTACTCACTCTGAACATTTCCAAAGCTCTCAAAAAGAGGAGTATTCAACCACACCTCAAAGGCATTTCAGGTCTTGTGCACAATGAGGTTGTTGCAACTAGTGCATCACGATGAGTGTGCTTTAGATATGGAACTAATCAATGTTTTTACTTTAAAAAATCAAGTCATTACTTCAAGCCTTGGAATGGGCTGCTCAGGGAAGTGGTAGAGTCACCATCCTTGGAGTCGTTCAAAAAACATGTAAACATGGCAGTATGGGATGGGGTTTAATGGGCGTGGAAGTGCTGGGTTGACAGTTGGACTTGACTGGGACATGATTTAATGGGCATGGTGATGTTGGGTTGCTAGGTTGACAGTTGGACTTGTTGACCTTAGAGGCCTTTTACACCTTTATTATTCTATGAAAAACCATGATTAGCTCAGGCAAAATAGGAAATGAACGTGAAAGAGTATTATTTCAGAATCCACAAATGTATTCTTTCACATTTGAATCCCATCAGGCTTTACACTGATATCCTTCTTTATATCACTTATTGTTGGGTTTGGGGCTATATTCTCTTCTCTGAAGAGTTTTTCATTTTAAAGTCACAGCTGCTGAGGCTGTTCATTCACAACAGCATCTGCTACAGCAATGAATCTTCAGGTTGTGCAATCCATTGTCAGTGTCATCACATCACAGAGGGATGCAGTCTGATGGCAAAGACACAGATACACTTAAGCTATAGGAGGGCAGCAATTAAATAAAAAGTAATCCAAGTAGTTGTTTTGGTTTTTTTTCCACATGCTGAAGCAGAAGATTTTATGGCACTACAGTGACAGTGGGAGGGAAGAAAAGATGACAGAGACAGAAGACAGACGTGCTGCCATGTACAGCTGTATGGAATAAAAATAAAACCTCTATGACTGCCTCCAGCCAGGCAGCTGGGCTTGTCTGCAGTATGCACCCGATTCATTCACACAGGGCAGAAATCAGGCCAGCAGGATGGAGACAAGGGAGCTTCAAACCATTCCCTTTCAAGACTTGGAAAGCAGATCTGCTCAGAGGGACCCTGAAGTGCCAATGCACAAGTTTACAAGGAGCCAGCAATTTGTCCTCGCGGCCAAGAAGGCCAAAGGTATCTTGGGGTGCATTATGAAAAGTGTGACCAGAAGGTCAGGGATGGTTCTCCTCCCCACCTACTCTGTCCTAGTGAAGTCACATATGAAGTAGTGGGTCCAGTTCTGGGCTCCCCAGTTAAAAAGAGACAGGGAATTATTGGAAACAGTTCAGTGGAGGCTACAAAGATGCTGAGCAGATTGAAGCATCTCTCTTAAGAGGAAAGGCTGAGAGACCTGGGGCTTGGAGAAGACCAAGAGGGGATCTCCTCAGTGCTAAGCAGTATCTATAGGGAAAGAGCCAAGAGGATGAGGTCAGACTCTTTTCAGTGGTCCTAGTGACAGGACAAAGACCAGTAGGCACAAACTGGAATACAGGAGGTTCCATCAAAACTGAAAGAAGAACATTTTTCTTTTAAGGATGATGAACAGGCTGCCCAGAGATGTTGTGGAATCTCCTTCTCTACAGAGATTTCAAACCCATCAGGACACTGTGATGCTGGGCAACCTGCTGTGGGTAAACCTGCTTCAGCAGGGAGTTTGGACTAGACAATTCCCAAAGGTCCCTTCCAAATGCTACCATGATTCTATGAGTTGAAGTCACACAGCTAGCAATGTGAAACAGCCTTTCACAGCTTAAACATTACCTTGACAGCTGCCAAAGCTTTACTGGGGATCTTATGTTTTCCTAACATTTCACCTTCTGCAGCCACATGACTGACAATCACCATCTTTCCTTACAAAGAGCACACAGATCCATTTTCAGTCCTCACAGCTATTAAGAAGAGATGTGAAATGTGATATATATTAAAAAAAAGGAGAAAAAAATACCATATTTTTAAAAGCATTCCACTTTGAAGCTACTCATGATTGTTTTAGGCATCTAAGAGTTATTTATTTACTTATTTATTGTGTTGACAGCAGCAGAAAAGCCTTGAAAATAATTCAGGGAGTATATAATTATATTTGTAAAAGAAGTAATCAAGGTAGCAATTAAGAGGATGATTTTTGTTTGTTTGTTTCTTGCTAAACAATATTACGTATCACAGAATGTTAGGAGCTGGAAGGGACCTCAAAGGCTCATCCAGTCCAACCCCCCTGCCAGAGCCAAGGATCATCTAGGGCTGGTCACACGGGAATACATTCAGGCAGGTTTTGTATGTCTCCAGAGAAGGAGACTCTAGAACCTCTCTGGACAGCCTATTCTCAGTGTTTTGTCTTTTCCTGATGTTCACATGGAACCTCCTATGCTTCAGCTTGCACCTATTGCCACTTGTTCTATCACTGGACATCACTGAGAAGGGACTGACTCCATCCTCCTGACATTCACCCTTCACATATTTATAAACATGAATGAAGTCACCTCTCAGTCTCCTCCAAGCTCAAAAGCCTCAGCTCCCTCAGCCTTTCCTCATAAGGCAAGTGTTCCACTCCCTTGATCATCATTATAGCTATGAGATGGAGTCTTCCAAGCAGTTCCCCAAAGATCTCCCTGAACTAAGGGGTCCAGAATTGCACACAATATTCCAAACATGAAAGATACATATCTTTGGTATCTTATCTGAGTACACCTAGTACCACACATCTCTTTCCAAGCATGAAAAACAAAGGCATATGGTAAATAGCCACATTTCCAAACAGACTACAAATAATTGACCAAGTTTTCTGAAATTATAAATACTGCCATTCTGTTTGGAAATCAAAATTTTCACTGCCCTCAAAATTAAGGGATTTATTTTTCCATACTAAAATCTCAACACTTCCTCCTATCCCTAAACTGATTTCTCTGTGTGAGTTCTGTCCTTAATTTGACAGGCAGAATTACAAAGTTGCTAAGATGTAAAAGCTTAATTTCTGTTTTGATCCAAATTACTCATAAGCTACTTTTAAGACTGAAAGTACGGGGCAAGCCCCTATTAACTCACAATTTGGCCTGGGCTACTAAATTATCCATTTCCCAAAAGCTACCCACAGGGTTGGAAGCACTGGAAAGTAACTTTATAGAAGTATTTAGCTTGGCTTCTAAATACATCTTTACTCTTTACATAGAAACACTCTGATGTATATAAGCAACTTTCACCCATGCCAATAAATAAGCTTCAGATTGGTTTGAAAGACTTCTCAAAGCGGGATTTATCTCAAAGTGTGCTTTTCCTAAAGAACAAAAGATAAACCAGGTAAGGAAGCTACAACATGAAGCCATGTAAAAGATCATCTTCCCAGGGTGTGCCTCAAGAAAAAGCAAGTTTCTGTAATTTTTAACTACAGATGAAGAGATCTTTTACAGGGATTTCTCTATTTAACATTTTATGCATGAAGGAAGAATGATTAACGTTGTAAAACTGTTATGTCAGGATAAGGCATAGGAGTGATGCAAGATTGTTTTCAGCAAAAAGGGATCTTTTGTCAAAGGAGAGGGAGAAGGGAAAAGCAAAAGGAAAAAGATAAAGGGAAAGGGGACAGGAAAGGGAGGGGACGGGAAAGGAAGGGGACGGGAAAGGAAGGGGAAGGGAAGGCTGAAGAGAACTGCCATGCTTCCCATGAGGCTTTTCATACCTTTAGCCTCTCCATGCAGAGGATTAAAACTCAGTGACTACAAACTGTACTTGTGTAACAAACCACACAATTTCCCTCTGCACTACCTGGTGCAATGCTCACTTTGGATTTTTCATATCTGAATTCTCTCCGAGTTAGAGAATTTAGAAATTTCTAAAGAATTCTTGAGAATCCACTACGCTGTCTAAAATCTACTTTATTTATGCCACTAGCAACACACTTTTTGCCCTGGTTCCATAATGTTTCCTCCCAGGAGATATATCCTTGAAGTCCACTAATTTGCTTATGTAATTGAGGACTCGTGTGTGTGCAGACCTCTAGCAAATTCACATGACTGCTTTCAGTGTTGTTTAAAAAGAAGGTGTTAAAGCAGCTGCAATCAACCCAGAGGAAATACATTTCTTGGCATATTACAGTGATGTAGTCTAGAGAACAGCCATAGTTTCTGTAATTATTTTAGGTAGAGATTGTTTATATTACCATTAAGATGACTGCATAGATGGAAAAAGAGTGGAGCATAACCTAAAAAACCCTCTATAAATCTGCTCAAAACAAATGAAGTTATTTTAGTGAATGCGTACATAATCAATGATAATCATAGAATCAAGCAGATTGGAAGAGACCTCCGAGATCATCCAGTCCAACCTAGCACCCAGCCCTAGACAATCAACTAGACCATGGCACTAAATGCTTCATCCAGTCTTGTCTTGAACACCTCCAGGGACGGTGACTCCACCACCTCCCTGGGCAGCCTGTTCCAATGGCATGAGAAGACTCTTCAGAGATTCCTTCCAAGCCCTACTATTCTGTGATTCTGTGATTAGTTCTAAGCAGGAACCTCAGGACAGATGCTGTATTTGCCCTTGGAGAGTAGGGTACTTGCTCACCTGACACAAAGTGCTGGTACAAACCTCCCTAAACTGCTGGGGTAAACCAATAAACCAAAGAGAGCAAAAGAGTGATTTTAGGAGAGAGGAAGCCTCCCTGAAGGGCCTCCCATGCTAGCAACCAAGCCACTCTGAAACAAGGACTGCTGCCCGGCTCTGTGGATACAGCCCAGGGCTGGAGTGAAAAGTAAGAAATTCATAGGGAACCAAGAAACACAAGTGGTAAATGGGGTGAGAGTCCAAAACAGAGGACTTGTTAGTTCTGATCTCATTTCAGATTATGCTCGCCATGGGGGCAAGGGTGGGAGTTATGAAGTTATTTCCTTCTCGGTAGGAGCGACTGGATTTGGTTACCTCACAGACTACTCCAGCATGCCCAAAGCAGGGTATTTTTTGTCACCAGGCCACCATAAAAGCTTCTATTCACAGTAACTAGTCTACACACTAGTTTACTGGAGTAAAAGTGGACATTGGAATAAAATCCACAAAGTTTAAAACTAGATTTTATGTGTTTCTTCTTGGCTATTTCAAAGTGACTAAAAGACTTTAGCTGAGACAGTATTAGAGGGGAAAAAAACCCAACCTTTAGTTTTCTTCTTTTTAAACAATGTTTTTACTCTTTGCATATATAATCCAATTTTTCTCCTGGCTTTCTCTGCAACTCGGACTTTTATTTCAAAAATCTCACTTTTCTCTTTTTTTCTGTCAGAGCAGCAAAGAAAACTCAATTTAAGACAGAACCTCAGGCACGCAGTATATAACAGACAAAACTGAAAACACATTTCTTCCCCATTTCCCACACTATAAACAACACGAAAGCTTCAGCACACACACGTATAAATTCCACAGTCTTGGCCACCAGCAAGTTACAAAATGAAGGAAGCTTTGAAAATGCAGTTAAAACAACTTCAGTTCCTCTATCTTCCCAAGACTGGGGACCCTGTGCTGCCCTGTGCCTGAAGACAAGTGCGTATGTGGGAAGCGTCCTCGCTTGAGATCCTTCGCCCCTTTGGACAAGGACTGCAGACTTGCAACTGAAGAATGCAAATATGCCTTTCATGAATAAAATCAACTGCAATAGCATGGTCAGCAGAACAAGAGAAGTGATTGTCCCCCTGTACTCATAGAATCATAGAACCGTTGAGGTTGGAAGAAACCTTTGAGATCATCAAGTCCAAGAGCTCACAATGCCACTGCTACTGCCAAGCTGCTACCACTAAACCACATCCCTAAGCACCACATCCATGTGTCTTTCAAATACCTTCAGGATCACCTCTCTGGTCATCCTATTCCAACACCTGATAACCTTTTCTGTGAATAAAATTTTACTAACATCCAACCTGAACCTTTCTTGGCACAATCTGAGGCCGTTTCCTCTTGGTCTGTCACTTGGTCCTGATGAGAAGAGACTGACCTCCACCTTGCCACAACCTCCTTTCAGGTAGTTGTACAGAGCAGGAAGGTCTACCCTGAAACTCCTTTTCTTCAGGCTAAGTGAGCTCAGTTCCCACAACCATTTCCTCACCTCAGCACTGGTAAGGTCACACCTCCAATATTTGGTTCAGTTTTGGGCCCTTCACTGCAAGATGGACATTGAGGTGCTGGATCATGCACAAAGAGGGACAACAATGCCAGTCAAAGGTTCGGAGCACAAGTCCTATGTCAAACAGCTGGGTGAAGTGGGGTTGTTTAGCCTGAAGAAAAGGAGACCTTCTCACCCTCTAAAACTATTTCAAAGGATGTTGAACTGAGATGGAAGTCTCTTCTTGCAAGGAACAAGCAATAGGACAAGAGGAAAAGTTCTCAAGTTGCACCAAATGGAGAGTTAGGTTGGGAATTAGGAAAAATTTCTTCAGCGAAAGAGCTGTCAAGCCCTGGAACAGGGAGTCCAAGGAAGTGGTACAGTCACCATCCCTGGAGAGATTTAAAAGCTGTGTAGAGGTGGTGCTGAAGGTCATAGTTTAGCGGTGGACTTGGCAGTGCTCGGTTAACTGTTGGATTTGATCTTAAAGGTCTCTTCCAATCAAAATGATTCCGTGATACCATAGAATCAGGAGAAGAGTTCATATTTCAAACACATATTTATTCTTTTTACTCAATCACTGAAGATTGTGGAGAAGAGTGGAGTCTATCACTACAGAAAACCATATGGTTCTTGGATTTCCAAGCCAGAATTGAGCATAATAAATATTTATATAATCTGGGGGTATTCTCTTCTTTCTGTTTATTCTTTACATGTCACCCAGACAAACTCTGGCCAAGCACCAAATATTTCAAGCAATCTCAGCATGGGGGATGGAGAGAGAACACATCATCAATAGGCTTCTAATTAGCAAGCTAGACCTGGAAGGAGAAGATTGCAAAGTGCCTCTGATAAGCCTGGGTTCCAGCACTCACCGCACGTCACAAGTGGTTTCAGAAATAGAGTTCATGTTGTCTGCAAGGGGTAGGGAAGATGTACACAGTATTTTTGGCTGGACTGAGCAGGAGCATGTGTGGAGCAGCTGCAAAAGTAGACATTTGTCTGCTGTCAGAGACCAACAGAGGAAGAAGGAGGCATCTCTCAGTGATGACAGCTAACTTGCTCCTGGTGTCTGCCAGGAAAGCTGCGCCTCCCTGCGTGAGGCTGTGGTGTTGATACTGCGCCAGACACAACTGGTGCAGACTGTCCTCCTTATCACCTTATGATCAGAAGAGTTGAAGAGGTTATTGAAATACATAGGAGACCTGGAATGCATCTTAATATGAGGCAAGCTTCTTATCTGGGGTCTATGCTTGACAGAGCAACCTCCTTCCCTGCTCCCATATCCTTTCCTTGTGGTGTGAGAGGGACTAATAAGAAACTACTACACTCTTCAGAAATAGGGAAGTTCCTCCTTCAAGGGAAATAACTCTCCTCCTCTACTCCATTCTGGTGAGACCCCACCTGGAGTAAGATGTCCAGCTCTGGAGTCCTCAGCATGGGAAACACATGGACCTGTTGGAGCAGGTTCAGAGAAGGACTCCAAAACGATCAGAGGGATGGAACCCCTCTGTTGCGAGAGCAGCCTGGGAGATTTGGGACTACTGGAGGAGGCTCAGGAGAGACCTCCTTGTGCCCTTTCAGTAGTTAAAGAGGGTGATCATAAAGATAGGGATAGATTTTTGCCAGGGCCTGTTATGACAAGACAAGGAGGGATAGTTTTAAACTAAAGGAGGAAGATTTGGACCAGGTAGAAGGAAGGAAATATTTTTTCACACTGAGGGTGGTGAAACGCTTGCCCAGATTGCCCAGAGAGTTGTTAGATGCTTCATCCCTGGAAACATTCCAGGTTGGGTTGTCTGGGAATCTGAGCAACATGATCAAGTTGAAGATGTCCCTGCAGACTGCAGGGAGGATGGACTAGGTGACCTTTAAAAGTCCTCTTCAATCCAAACCATTCTGTGATTCTAAACAGTAAGAGTATTTTGAACACGAGCAGAAGGAACACACAAGTCAATACACAACACTTTACACTTTACCAACAGGAGCAGCTTTTACTATTGTTCACCCTCTGGACCACTTAAGCCAGAGTCTGGAACACTGCATGTTGCACCTTCTACATGTTATCATCACACAGACTGAAAGTCACATACTTTTGCATATATGAAAATGCAACTTCTAATTAACAACAGATTTTTGTGTGCCACAAAAATAATAATTCCAGAATCAGTTTGAAGCTATCAACCAAATAAAGGTTTTATCTCTAATATGGAAATCTCAGGGGTTTTATACAGATAACTGCATTTTACTGAGTAATTACTCCTCAGAAGTTCTTTTCTCTGCCACTGAAAGGGGGTATTCATTATGAAAAACACACTTATCAAGCACTGCCAACAGTGCAATAACCACACATCTATTATTCTTCAAATCTGTATTTTTTTTGGTTGAAAACAGTTGATATTTACTTAACATATCATAACAGATACTAAATCATTCTCCAGCCTGTTTTGTAGAGCCATAATGTTAAGCATCATGCACACAAGCAAACCACCATGGGAATGAATGCAAAAAGGGAGCAGATGCATTGTTAGCAGATGAGTTGTTACTAGGCACATTAGAAATCACAATTCTCTACTCAAAACCAAGACAAACTCAAGAGGAAGAAGAAAGTCTGGAAATTTTGCAGGATGATGAGTTTTAAGAGGCCAAATATATTTAATTTGAAGTTTTTTCATTATTTGGTCAATGGCTCAAGCCCAGATGGAGATTGGTGACAAAGAGTGGCCTTCAAGGGTCTGTACCGGATTAATGTTGTTCAATATTTTTATCAGTGATAGAGATAATGGGATTGAGTGCACCACCAGCAAGTCTGCAGATGACACCCAGCTGAGTGGTGCTGCCAATATGCTAGAGGGATGGGATGGCATCCAGAAGGACCTGGACAAGCTGGAGAGGTGTGCCCAGGTGACTCTCATCAGGTTTGACAAGATCAAGTGCAGGATCATGCACATGGGCCAGAACAATCCTCACTATCAACACAGGCTGGGTGTTGAGGTAATAGAAAACAACCACGTGGAAAAAGACTTCAGAGTTCTGATGGGTGAGAAGCTGCACATGAGCCAAGTGTGTGCTTGCCCTTTGTAGGTCCCCTTCAACCCAAACCATTCTATGATTTTAGCTCTACAAATACATAACACCAGAAGACACTTCTATAATCTCTGTTGCATCTATTAGACAAAGACATAAAATCCATCACCTGGTAGCTCAAATTAGAGGAATTATTATTCCTAAGGGAGTCCATCTGCTGGGTTCGTCTGTAGTGTGGAGGAGGCAATATCCTTGATGATGTCTGGCATTTTCCAGGCTTTACACCACAAACCTCACCACAACCAAGAGCTGGTAAGACCCTACAGGTGTAGTGCAGTACATGAAAACACCATCAGAGTAACTGACTTGGTCTTCTTCCCTTTTGAACTTTTAACAGACTTTGTGCATTAAGCCCCAACAGTAACCAAGAAACAAGCACAGACACTCTTGTTTTGTAACTACTTCACTGGAGTCCCATTTGCAGAGGCTCCTGCATGTCATTGAAAAATTCACAGCGAGATGTAGGATGTTTTTTGAACCACACTTTTGGTTACATTGGGAACAAGGTACAAACAGAACTGTCTGCTTCCCAAATATTTTCATGAAGATGTGGGTGTCATCTAAACACACACCAGTAATTACTAGTAATCCCCAGGCTTACAGAGGCAAAAAGGACTCATTCTATTTATCCACAAGTCTATTTGATTTGGTTCACTGAAGATTATACAAGAAACCCTGCAAGGTGACAGTTTGCTGGACATGGAGGTATCACACATGGCCAGCATTTTAAACCATGTTCCTATAAGACATTATAATCATAGAATCTTAAAATCAGTCAGGGTTGGAAGGGACCGCAAGGATCATCTAGTTCCAATCCCCCTGTCATGGGTAGGGACACCCTACCCTAAATCAGGCTGGCCACAGCCTCATCCAGCCTGGCCTTAAACACCTCCACAGATGGGGCCTCAACCACCTCCCTGGGCAACCCATGCCAGCCTCTCACCACTCCCATGCTCAACAACTTCCTCCTCAAGTCCAGTCTCAATCTCCCCATATCCAGCTTTGCTCCATTCCACCCAGTCCTGTCACTCCCTGACAGCCTAAAAAGTTCCTCCCCAGCTTTTTTCGTAGGCCCCCTTCAGATACTGGAAGGCCACAATAAGGTCACCTTGGAGCCTCCTCTTCTGCAGAATGAACAGCCCCAACTCTTTCAGTCTGTCCTCACAGGAGAAGTGCTCCCGCCCTCTGATCATCCTTGTGGCCCTTAATATACTAGGTAACATTTTTTCCCCATAATTCTCCACATTTCTCCAAAATGCTCAGCATAAAACGCAGTCAGAGACTGCAATAAAGATCATCTTGGACAAAGGTGATGACTGCTATATCATGTTACAATGAGCTTATTTTCAATGGCTCAAATAAACACTCAGTTATACAAAGATCTTCATTTAAAGCTATCAAACCCACATATGCTCCATTTAATTGCAAAGCTCTTAACTCCAGTAATTTCCTGGATATAAAGCTACTTGACATGAGTTCCAGCCTTTTTAATTTCTCTCACACTGAAATGCAGCATCCTCAGCTCATGAGGAACACATACATAAAAGCCTCACAGTCAGATCTGTTGGTGCCTCCCTGTTTTTTCAGGATATGAAGACAACAGCAATGTAAACACTCCGCTAGTGCAGAATAAACATCACAGAAACACAAGCAGTGATGACATAACCTGTATATTACCTGGGCTCAATTTTCTGCAGCATAAACTGAGCATCTGCATCTCCTGCCCTTCAGTCCACTCTAGAACAGCTCATTAAGAGGAACATTTCATATGAATTTTCCAATTTTTAAGCAAAGACCTATGCCTCCTTAGGACACTTGTCTCTGTGTATCTAAAAAACTTGCTTCCTCCTGAAGAAGAATGTCCTAGCTTAAACACCACATTTAAATGCCTCTGATACAGTCTCGAGTTGTGCCCGAGGAGGTCTAGTCTGGATGTTATGAGTTCTTCACAGTTAGAGTGATTTGTCATTGGAATGGGCTGCACAGGGAGGTGGTGGAGTCACCTTCCCTGGAGGTGTTCAAGGAAAGACTGGCTGAGGCACTTAGTGCCATGGTCTAGTTCACTGGATAGGGCTGAGTGACAGGTTGGACTGGATGATCTTGGAGGTCTCTGCCAACCTGGATGATTCCATGATTCTATGACATTTCACAGGTGACTCAGGGTGTCATTTTGCCAACAGCTTGCAGAGAATATGCTTTAAATAGCAAAATGTGTTCCTGCTGCTTCTTTTCTTAAAATTGGTAGACTTAATACAAGAAGAATTGTCCAGGATCAGGCCTAACATAGGTGAAGCTCACTGTCCTCTCTCTCTGTGTCAGTAAAGGGATGTCCACTGAAGAGAGTATGACTAGGGAAAGCACATAAAGCTACAACCCTTGAATGAATCCTTAGGTTTGGGAGATCTGCAGAAATCCAAAATGTCTACTCCTGGGACTGCAAGCTGAGTGCACTTCTTGCATCAAAGCATTACATACAGTCATGTGAATCCCTTTATTTACTTTGGAAATTATTCCTTAAGGGATAAGAAAGGCTATATCAAATGAGAGTAGACATTAAGCATGATCTTAAACAACCACACACAATATGCTATTAAGCAAACACTACTATAAAGGAGTCAACACTGCACTTCATGTTACTAACTAAATGTTACTCATAGATCTTTTACTCAGACAACTTATTGCTGATACATTGATCTCATACCCAAATCTTACTTGTTCTCCCTGTTTAAAGGACTTTATTTTTCTTGTTTTCTTCTGAAAAAGCTGCTATGAGAATATGCTTATAGCTAAAGCCAAGTATGTTCAAATCTTCACTCCATCCATGCTAACTATGTGCTGCTTCAAGTAAACTTACTCCAGGATGACAACCAAACCGTCAGGGTGCAGAAGTGCCATCTGAGAGCCCTTCTGCTTTTCAGACTAGGATGGCAATAATGGAATCTGCACATTATCTCTTCTACACGTTCACCTTCTTTCAGGTAAATACTCTACATATTTGCTCCTTTTCAGCTGTAATCCAATCTTTGAAGAGCTCTCTGTGTTTTGTGTGGTATGTACATTGTATAGACACAGCTGGGGTGGGCTCTTGTTTTGAAACATCTCACAAGCTGGACATTGCCACAAATAGAACTCATCTTAAGAGAAAATAAATCTACCATTTCCCGCTGGCAGTGTCAAGCCATAGAATACAGGTAGCAATTCACAGAATCACAGAACAGTTTAGGTTGGAAGGGACCTCAAAGATCATCTACTTCAAATTCCCCACCACAGGCTGGGACACCTCCCACTAGAACAGGCTGCTCAAGGCCTCATCCAACCTGGCGGTGAACGCCTCCAGGGAGGGTGCATTCACAACCTCCCTGGGCAACCTGTTCCAGTGTTTCACCATCCTCACTGGAAAGAACTTCTTCCTAACACCCAGTTTAACTCTCCCCTCTGCCAGTTTAAACCCATCCAAATCTCCACATCGGATCACTCTTTAGTGCACTTGGCCTAGTTTAATTGCCAAAACAGACATATGTTTCTAGCGTGATGATGACCTTGCGGTTAAGTTTGGCTGCAAGAAGTTCTTGCAGTGGAGGAATGCTGAATTCTGAATTTTCCTCTGATGTTAAATAGCACTCTGCCAGCTTTGGTCCTCTTTCAACTCCATTTTCTTTTGTCAACTACTATCTCACAGGCTAGAAGTTTCATGGAAAAAATAATATGAGCAAGAGCAGTATCTTCATTCATAAGTAAGACTTCTGCCCAAACAGTGTGTCACCTTTTTAACACTAGCATGCTATAGAGGGGCCAGCAAAAAAACATTGTGAGTCAAATTCATATGGTTAGTGTGTTGCTTCAGAACAACTAAGGGAAGAGAAGAGGACATAAAGGAGAAAGGTGAAGATAGATGTGCATGACATTGCGTAACTTCCTCTCTAAATGTGATGTCACGGACACGTTCCATCAGCTAAAATAAACGATCCTGCAAACTCGCCCATGCAGTTTGTCTTCCTTTTCTTTTTGCGCTGGAAAGGAAACAAATTTGTGGCTTACCTTTCAAAACCAATCTGCCGTAATGTCTTCTCCCACGTTGAACCTATACACAGAGGAGAAAAAACAAACACCCTCAGTAAGGAACTGTTACCACCTGAACACTCCTACTCCTCTCCCGATGCAGATGGGATCCGTGTAGCAAGGTGATTGCTTCCCCCTCCCCCTACAGAAGTACTTGCACATAACATCTGTTTTCCCCAGTGAAGAAGTGTTGTGAGAGGCTAACACAGGGTGTGGAGGGGTATCAGTTCATATAACTCCTTTACATTGCAAAGCAGCTGGCCACTGCCACAGCTGACTGCAATTCCAAGGGTGGTCTTGTCTCCCAGAGCAACATGATCTGTACATGACTCCTGAAAGTGCTGAGCTGGCATCTCACATCATGCACTCTTCACATTTCAGCTTTTCATTTTACTGGAGTGTTCGCCTGATTCCTGCTGAAAGCTTTACAACTCCTTCTGAAATCCAGCCCTTTTCTTTTTAAGCAGAAGCATGAAGATCTATTTCTGCTTTATTGTTTAACCCTTCATGCTCATACAAACATCTGCAAAAGACTCTGAAAATCATCCAGGGCTCAGGCCCTCAGACTACTCAAAGAGATGTGGTGCTGAGGGACATAGTTTGGTGGTGATCTGGCAGACCCTTTTGCTTATTTCCAGTCTCTTTCTTGCTACCATTATGTGGTCGTTCTAAATACAAGCTACTAAAAGCACAAATTTCTCAAATCATGCAGACCTGTAAGGAGAACACAAGGCTGGGTCATAGTTTGCCCTCTGTCCTTTTGCACTCCCGTGGGAAATGTAACAGGCCTGAATTCAAGGTAAGAAACTGCAAGTCTTTTTGAATGCTTTATTGTATTTAATGTGAAATCAGCGAAGTGACAATAACTGCTGTTACTGATGCAGTCTGTCACCTAAAGAGAAATATAAACTAAGAACAAAGAGTTTGCCTGCAAGGGACATTTAGTAGCACCAGAGAAACTCAAAGACAAGCAGCAAAGCTTCCAAGAAATGTTCAGAAAAAGCAGAACTAAATGAACAAAGGAACTTCGTCTGATTTAAATGTGGAGAATTTCAGAACTAAATGCATATTGTGCAGTGACTATAACAAAATCATGGATTAGATCCTTTCCACTGACAAGCCAAGTCACATTTGTCCAAAGCAGTATGGGAAAAGCAGTGACATGATACCATTGGCCAGAAAACACAATTGCAGCTGTATGTCTTAGCATCATTACTTTTCCATGCTATTAAAGATATCAGCTCAGAAATCAATAACCTGACACATTTTAGTACAGTATTTATCTCTAATTTGCAATATGTTCAGTATTTGAGTAAGACCTAGTAGGTGTTTTTCATCTTTGAATTCAGGTCACTCTACTGCCCATCTAGATAAGACTCTCAAAACTAAACTTCTAAGAAGTCTCGGGCTTGAGGGTTTGGGGTTTGTTTGTTTGTTTGTTTTAAGCCTAGCACCAGAATTCTTTCAACACAACTGACTAAATTTTCCAGTTTAGCAAATTTGCTAGTCGGCAAATTTCTGAAGTAAAGATATCATTTTTCTGCACAATGTTATCTGCTATCTGTCTGGTTTGTAAATCGCAGGCTCAGCAAATAAAAACTGAAATTAATAACCCTCCAAAAGTTAATTTCTTTACAGACTTGTGTTGTGCCTTCACAGTTCCTAACTGGGCAGCCAAATAATGAAGTCAACATGGACCTATGGAAAATAAACTCCTTGTATTAATCTCTGGTTTTTAGAAAGAGGAAAAGAAACTTCAGCGAAGTATATGATCCTAAAATCAACCAAAGTCCAACATTTCACTCCATACAGGAAGAATTTTGGTTGGCTAAGGGCTCCATGGTTGATTCCAAATGTGGTCAGTATGCCATATTATCCCTTTCTGGATCTCCTTCTTCATTCATCTTTGCACTGCCAGACACTTCAAACTCCATTCACACATATTTTCGATGAAGGACTCTAAAAAACCTTTTCTTATGACACTTTAGGGCAATGCACACAAAGCTTTTCTGTTCAGAACTGTAACAGCTATGGCCACTGACCAATGCAATGACACCTTTAGTTGTCCCCCTTCGGTGCAAACCATGCCAGGATTTCAGGCCCATATGCAGCAGTGCACACAGTGATATGAAGCTTCAAAGCTGAGCTGGAAAAAGCTCTACCCTCACTTTATGGAAAAGAATGAGACAAGTTCTGTTTTGGAATAACTGAACAAAGCACACTGATCAGCATAGGGAGCTTCGGTTGTGGCACATGTATTTGCTTGAGTGAGGCAAGACTTCCGCCTGCACAACTACCTACATGCAACCACTTTAATCGACACTACCTCCATATTTTATCAGAAGAACTCCTCTAAAGACATCTTTAAAGCAGGACAACTTTCTCAGATGCATTTATTTCAAATAAAAACGACAACCAAAAATCATGCATAGCACAAGAAACCACATTTCACTGAGGCAGATAAAGAGGCACTCCACTAACATCTTCTGTTAGGATTTATCTTCCACATCCACCACCTCCTGCACATTCCTGGAATAGATCTGGTTTCATACGAGTGTGTTGTGGAGGCAGGGAATTAAAGTGGCCGAGTCAGGAATACATATAAAAATAGAATTATTCTATTTTCCCAAAACTACATACCGAAATTAATTTAGTTTAATTAGCAGACTCAGTCTGAGGAGAACTTACAAGGATACCACAGATAAATTTTACTATTTTAGAAGTCAGAAAATGGAAAAGGCTAAGCAATAAACACAGCTTTCCCAGTATCAATCAGGCTGAGCAGAAAGTTCACTACTCACAGGTGAGTCAGGCAGGCTGAAAGGGCTGTCCAGCTGCGCCTCAGCTCTCTCTTTCTCTTTCAAAGGACATCCGAGGCTCCTTAGGCCTATTAAGTTTGCACAAAGGGTGGTTACGGTGGGGAGCCGCCCAAAGCAGGGACTGCCGGGTCCCTCAGGAGCTTGTCCTTCGCAGCACCGGCGACTCTCTGCAGGAACCGTCCAGGCGGGGGAGAACGCTATGGCGGGCACCCCAAGGCGGTAAGTACGCCACTATTTATCCCTTCCCCTAGGCGGGAAGACCACCGCCGATTGCAGCGCGGGCACCTGCGCGGGGCGCCCTCGTGCCAGAAGGGCCCTTTGCTCCCCCCTCACACCTGCAGGGCGCGCGCGGGGGAGGGAGGTTTTTCGCGCCTTTTCCTCTCCCATTTAAACCACGGAGGGAGAGGAATTTTGGGCTACCCAGGACAGAGAGAAATGAAGTCATTCAGTCTGGAGAGGAGAAGGCTCCAGGGAGACCCTTTTGTGACCTTTCCATACTCGAAGGAGATCTTACATGAAAGATAAAGATAATTTGGGGATCTTACAGGAAAGATAAGGACAATTTTTAGCAAGTCCAGTTGCAACAGGACAAGACAGGATGGTTTTAAGAAAAATAAAAACCCAAACTGGAGATTTAGACTACATAAAAGGAAAAAGTGTTTTACATAGAGTGGTGAAACACTGACATGACTGCCCAGAGGTTGTAGAAGCCCTGCCACTGGAAACGATTATTTAAGGTCAGGTCAGGCAGGGCTCTAAGCAACCTCCTTCAGTTGCACACGTTCCTGCTCACTGAAGAGAGCGCTGGACTGCAGGACCTTTAAGGTCCCATCCAACTCCAAGTGTTCTGTGGTTCTATGCAGCACGGATGAATCAATCCGATGCTAAAGAGATGACAGTGCCCCTTCACAGGACAGTGCAGGGCAGATGCAAGCAATCTTCCACACATTTTTTGCAAACCTGCTGGCTCTAAAAAAAGTACTCCACAGGTTTTGAATTCTGAAGATTCAAAGACTGAAGAAAAGACATCTCAACAGTCCATCTTAGAGCACAGGCTAGCACTGGCATCTTTAGTCAGTGTTTCTGTGCTTTCCACTAGTTGCATGAATTTTTCACCCCATGACTGGCTACACTTCAGTTGCATGATATATAAAGAGTCCTACAGAAGAGATTGAGAGGGGGGAAAAAAAGAGAGAAAAAGGGAATTGGGTCTCCATTGGTTAGAAACATTCTTTTGGCTGTGGCTGGCTAGCAGAATACTCTTGGAAATGCATATGACTCCTGTGAAGCAAAGCCTGCCAAGAACACAACTAACATTTCATATTCAAAAAAATATACTTTTTTTTAATTCTATTTTATGGAGTCTTATTTTAAAATGTTTATGATCTAAACACTTTGCTTTAAGATTTGCCAATCCTACACTCAACAGTATCAACTTCTACACAGCTCTAAGAGCCAAAAGTAGATACCCTGAGGTAGCAGCAGCACTAAGAAGAATAAAGCTATTAAAAGAGTAAAAAACAATTATTTGATTCAAACCTTACTCAGTGCTTCCAAGACATTAAACAGGAGTTAAGTCGTGTAACTCTCATTAAAATCAAAACAGGAGTTTTTCATGAGTTAAATACTTAATCCTGCTCCAAATCAATAGGAATTTGGCTACTGAACTCAGACTTAGTCTCTGCTGGGACTATGGAAAACATTCACCTGTTGACTTCCACATTCTGTCCACTGCTACACTTTCGTTGCAAAGTTTATTTGGCTTCTCTCTGCATTCTGTGTTTTATCACCGTGTCAAAACTATCACAACTGCTTATAGAATCATAGAATGGTTTAGGTTGGAAGGGACCTCAAGGATCATCCAGCTCCAACCCCCTGCCACAGGCAGGGACACCTCCCACTAGAGCAGCTCGCCCAAGGCCTCATCCAGCCTGACCTTAAACACCTCCAGGGAGGAAGCATCCACAACCTCCCTGGGCAACCCGTTCCAGTGCCTTACCACCCTCACTGTAAAGAACTTCCTCCTAACATCCAGTCTAAATCTCCCCTCTTCCAGCTTAAACCCATTCCCCCTCGTCCTAACATTACTAGACCGTGTAAAGAGTCCCTCCCCAGCTTTCCTGTAGGCTCCCTTCAGATACTGGAAAGCCACTATAAGGTCTCCTCGAAGCCTTCTCTTCTCCAGGCTGAAGAGCCCCAACTCTCTCAGCCTGTCCTCATAGCAGAGCTGCTCCAGCCCTCTGATCATCTTTGTATAGGAATGCCTTGATTTGGTAGCCATGCAATTAAGCATTTGTTCCAAGCATTTGCCTCAGAGTGTCTGACCATCCCCATCTGTTCCAAAGATTCTGTTTCTCATTAACAGTGCTAGCTTTAAAAATCTTCAGAAAGATGAAGTTCTAGAATTACTGCTACACTTAATCGGAACGATGCTGAAATGCACACCACACTTACACATACGCTCGATGAAATCCTAGCATGAGTGTAAGAATGTGAGATTTCATAGAATCCTAAAATCATTTTGGTTGGTAAAGACCTCTAGGATCATCAAGTCCAAACGTTGACCAAACACCACCAGGGACATTAAATCACATCCTGAAGATTTTCTAAAATAAAAAGAAAAACCTCTCCCTGAAGTTGTAATCTTTTACAGGTAGGCTTGCATTTATGTGTCAGGTTTTTATTTGGGTTGGTTACAACTTTCTGCTTACTGTGAACTTTCTATGAGTGAGAGGACTCATAAGCCATTGCTGGGTTGCTCTTCTTTACAAACCATGAAACTGTCTAACGGCTGAAGTGCAATGGCAAGCTAGGAAAAACACAGAACAACATATTCATAGAATCACACAATATCAGCTTGGAAGAGACCTCAAAGATCATCTGGTCCAACATTTCCTTTTACAGGAGGCCAAAAAAATGACTGGTGGGCTGGAATCCTTCTGCTCTGAGGGCAGGCTGAGAGCTGGGCTTGTTCAGCCTAGAAAAGAGAAGGCTTCAAGGAGACTTTCTTGGGACCTTTCTCTACTTAAAGGGGCCTAGAAGAAAGATGAGGAAGGACTCTTTATCAGGAAGTGTCATAATAGGACAAGGGATGATGGTTTTAAACTAAAAGAGGAGAGGTGCAGACTGGATGGAAGGAAGAAAGTTTTTATGCTGAAGGTGGTGAAACATTGGCCCAGGTAGCCCAGAGAGGTAACAAATGCCCCATCCCTGGAATCACGCTTCATCAAGCTGTACAGGGCTCTGAGCAAACTGATCTAGTTGAAGACATCGCTGCTCACTGCAGAATGCTTAGACTAGACCTTTAAAAGTCCCTTCCAACCCAAAATATTCTGTTTTCTATGATTTGATGGCTCTTGTCTGAAGCACAGCCTAGACAAGATTGCCCAGCTCCCTCTCCAGCCGAATCTGAAAGATGTCCAAAGCTGCTGAAAAATACTGAATAAGTAATTTTTAGCCACTCACAGAGGTTCCACTTTGAGCCACATCATGTCCCCACCTGCCAGCACAGCAGAAGGCTGCAGCTGTTCATGGGGAAGTCTGGCATGCACTGTAAATGCACAGCAAAACCACACATCTATACCATGCCCATGCACATTGCGGATGGATCTCGTGTCCCTGTGACTGTGAGCAATGACTACCTACAGTCCTGCTCTCTTTCCACCTCTCCAGAGTTAGTGGCTACTTTAACAGCTATGTGCCTGTGTCCAGCCCTGCTCCTGAGGCTCTTTAACACTAAGAATAGTAGTGCTCACATCCTTTTCTCACTGTGATCTCACATGAAGGCCTGAGGAAAAACAAAACCAATGAAGATCTGAAATGACTGGCAAAGGAGAAAATATCTGTAAATTACTTCAACTCAAGGGTAAAAAAAAATTACAGCCCATCAGTAGGTATCACAGAGAGACACTCAGGCTCTATAAAGGCACTAGCAAGGTACCAGATATAACAGTCACACAAAATGCTACCTTCAGGCATGGCCTACGTAGCACTGATACATTAGAAAGAGGTAGATACTCTTGGAATAGTAACTACACTACACTATCTTTTCTCTAACATGTTGAAGAAGAAAAGTTTCAGAGGAACTGCTGATTTGCTACTGGGCAGAATATTTCCACTTCAAAATCTTACAGGTTTAGGACTAAGGTCCTAAATTGTAAATAAAAGCTTTCCAGAGAATTAGGAGAGTCCAAGGGAGTGGACACTACTCTCAAAGGGCCTGAACAAAATATAAGAGATATATTTCTCCCACTCCATTGGTTTGAAAGATTCTATGTAGTTTGGAGTTACAGTGTGCTCTTCTCTCTCTCTCCTGTTCTGTGTCTGTACTTCTCTGAACTTTGCTTGGCTTCTCTTTGCCGACCATTGTTCGGATTATTGGTAAGAACAGTGACTGGGAGCAGGGAGAGACAATATTGTGTTAGCTGGGAACAGACTCTGAGCTTTGTCCAGGGCAGTGACCAGTGGGGTAGCTGGGCTATTGTCTAGTTGTCTAGAATCATAGAATCAACCATGTTGGAAGAGACCTCCAAGATCATCCAGTCCAACCTAGCACCCAGCCCCATCCAGTCAACTAGACCATGGCACTAAGTGCTTCAGCCAGTCTTGTCTTGAACACCTCCAGGGATGGTGACTCCACCACCTCCCTGGGCAGCCCATTCCAATGCCAATCACTGTCTCTGGCAACAACTTCCTCCCCAGTGCTGGCCACACTGTTCCTGATCCAGGCCAGGATTGGGTCTCTTGGCCACCTGGGCACACTGCTGGCTCATGTTCAGCTACTATCTACCAGTACCCCCAGGTCCCTTTCTGCCTGGCTGCTCTCCAGATGCTCTGTCCCCAGCCTGTAGTGCTGCTTGGGGTTATTGTGGCCAAAGTGTGGAACCCTGCACTTGGCCTTTTTAAATCTCATCCCATTGGCCCCTCTCCATCCATCCAGCCTGGCAAGGTCCCTCTGCAGGGCTCTTCCTACCCTCCAGCAGATCAACACTTGCTCCCAGCTTGGTGTCATATGCAAACTTACTGATGCTGGACTCCATCCCCTTGTCCAGATTATCAGTAAAGATATTGAACAGGACTGGGCCCAGCACTGATCCTTGGGGAACACCACTAGTGACAGCTGCCAACTGGATGTGGCACCATTCACCACCACTCTCTGGGCCCAGCCCTCCAGAGTTGTATATATGTAGTATAATTGTATATATGTATTTGTATATATTTATTACCTTTCATATTTAGCCTACTTTTGTAAACAATGACTTGATTTTACTTCCAAATCCTGAGTAAGTGTGGGAATTTACTTTTGGAGGACAAATCCAGAAGTTCTATGTGGTGCAAAACCACCATGGATCTGAAGCCCATAATACTTGCTAGCACTTTCTACAACAGAAAAGAAGGAAAAAAAACCCAAAACGAAACTCAAAAAACCCATCCCCAAACAGAACCAAATAAACAAACAACCAAAAAGCCCCAAACTAACAATAAAACTCCAAAACAACACAACAACAAAAAAGAACCAAGCAAACCCCATCAAACCTTCAAATATTAAAGAGATACACAACAGTAAGATAGAATACTCCAGAAATGGAAAACCTTTCCATTGCAGGTTCTCCATTCAGTTTCTTAACTGAGCAGTAGTTCTCAGAGTCCTGCCTAAGCAGACTGGTCAGTTATCCAAGTATCTGAATCCACACTTAAAACCTCTCAAACAACTCAAAGAACACACTGGCTTGTCTTCCTAGAGCTTCTCTGTGCTACATAAACCACCTGAGCTTTCACAGCCTCTTTTCAGTGGATGAAGGAACTGCTGTATATTCATAGAATCATAGCATCACAGAAGGGTTTAGGTTGAAAGGCACCTCAAAGATCAACCAGTTCCAACCCCCTGCCATAGACAGGGACATCTCCCACTAGAACAGGTCCCTCAATGCCTCATCCAGCCTGGCCTTGAACACCTCCAGGCAGGGAGCATCCACAACTACCCTGGACAACCTGTTCCAGTGTTTCACCACCCTCACTGGAAAGAACTTCTTCCTAAACACCTAGTTTAACTCTTCCCTCTGCCAGTTTAAACCCATTACTTCTTGTCCTGTCATTACAAGACCTTGTAAGTAGTCCTTCCCCAGCCCTCCTGTAGGCCCCCTTCAGATATTCTCCATCATCAACTTGATACTTACTAATTACTAACTGGGACTGAAATGTACATAATTATCATTGCTAAAAAATGCCAAGCTTGGAACATGTTGATTTCAGCAGCTTCAAGTATTGTTAACAGTATTCTGAGCTGCTTGTTCCCAGATGCAAACTTCAATCTTCTCTCAAACAATACCCTAAATAGATAATGTTTTCTCACAATTCCTACTTTTCTTTTTGCTTTTTATTCAATATAGAACTGCTGGGTTTAGCAGTTTTGACTCCAAAAATGCATGTGGCATGAGAAAAGACTTTATCTGACTGGCTCTACAGAACCACAGGGGTATTATTAGCACTTACCTGTACCTTGGATAGCTAGTTCCATACAACCTGCCTCTTACAGAAATGATCACTCTAAAGTGAAGTGGCATCAGACAATGTTACCTTAGCATTCAGCATCCATCTGTCCATTTGGAGAAATAAATCTCTCTTATGCTTCCTCTTGTTTAATTCAAACAATCAGGGCTTCATCCTGCACTCAGCACTTTGCAATTTAACCACCACAGGAACACAAACCCTATGAGGAGAAGCTGAGGGAGCTGGGGGTGTGCAGCCTGGAAAAGAGGAGGCTCAGGTTTGACCTCATTGCTGTCTACAACTACCTGAAGGGAGGCTGTAGCCAGGTGGGGTTGGTCTCTTCTGCCAGGCAACCAGCAACAGAACAAGGGGACACAGTCTCAAGTTGTGCTGGGGGAGGTATAGGCTGGATGTTAGGAGGAAGTGCTTCACAGAGAGAGTGATTTGCCATTGGAATGGGCTGCCCAGGGAGGTGGTGGAGTCACCGTCCCTAGAGGTGTTCAAGAAAAGACTGGATGAGGCACTTGGTGCCATGGTCTAGTTGACTGGATGGGGCTGGGTGCTAGGTTGGCCTGGATGATCTTGGAGGTCTCTTCCAAACTGGTTGATTCTACGATTATCAGGGCTGATGCCATGGCCTTCTTTTAAAATGAGGTCTCAATACATCATGGTACCACTCTGATGTTCCCATACTGGTGTTTACATTCAGATCAGGAGACTATTTCTCGAGCAAGTCTTTTACCATGCTTTGATTTGCAGGACAGAGTGATCTCCAAGTGAACAAACTTTATTCCTTTCACATGAAACTAAACCTCACTCTGAGGACACATAACCACTAATGGGCAGTCAGCCTGCACAACCAGAGCAGAGCTAATCCCCAGCAACCCTCACTCAAAGCATTTCTCATGTGGCAGCCGGGGATTCTGCATTAACTGCTTTCCCCCTCTCCCTGATCACTCTGTGCTAAGGCAGATGCGGCTAACCCCACCACACCCAGTGCTCCCAGGGAAGCTTTCCAGTTCCAGTACCTCAAGGGATGAAGGGGCAGGTCAGGTTTCTCATCTTTAAGCTTATTTTCTGGGCTGTAGCCCATCTGCTACAGCAAGCAGAAGCCTTTCTACTGGTCTGATGTATAAGCAGGGTTGGACTGGATGCTCAGCACAGCTGCACTCCTCACAAAACTCAGGGAGCCATTTCCACAAGGTAAAACAGGAGATTATTTCATTCTTAAACCAATTTCTTAAGGAGAAGGAATAAGGGAAATTCTGGCCTGCTATGGTGTGTTGTGCTTAACAGAGGGTCTAAAATCACCACTGAAATAGAAGTGGAGGGCATTTGGTCTAGGATTCTGTCTGTATATATAGACATATTCTACCCTAGTGAGGCCACATCTGGAGTACTGGGTCCAGTCCTGGGCTCTCTAGTTTTAGAGAAACAAGGAACTTCTGGAGAGAATCCAGAAAAGGCTATGAAGATGATGGAAAGGACTGGAACAACTCTCGGAGGAGGAAAAGGTGAGAGACCTGGGGCTGTTTAGCCTGAAGAAAAGAAGACTGAGAGAGCATCTTCTTAATGCTGATGAATATCTAAGGGGTGGGGAGCAAGAGGATGAGGCCAGAGTCTTTTCATCAGAGTCTAGCAACAGGACAAGAGGTACAAACTGGAACTCAGGAGGTTCCGTCTGAACATAAAGAAAAACTTCTTTGCTGTAGGAGTGACAGCGCTGGACCAAGCTGCCCAGAGAGGTTGTGGAGTCTCCTCCTCTAGAGAGATTCCAAACCCACCTGGCCATTGTCATCCAGGGCAGCCTGCTCTGGGTGACCTTGCTTTAGAAGGGGGGGTGTTGGATTAGATGTTCTGCAGAGTCTCTTCCAAACCCCACCATCCTGTGATTCTCTGAGAAATAACAAGGTCATACCAAGAACAAAGACAAGACCTAGCAAGCCTTTACTTGCTTTCCACTCATACCACCTATTGACAGATTTTTGACTGACTGAGTACAAATTTGATCCCTACACAGCACTGTCCTGGGACAGATTTATCATGTGTTTTCTCCTGTAAGGAAGTTATTAAATTGTTATCATGAGATACAAAAACTGCTTTCTTATTTAAAAAGAAATCTTGACTCATTCCATGTTAACTGGAAAAATAACCATCAGCAAAAACACTACTTCTTCTCTAAGGAGACATTAATGAGTGGGAACTTTCACTAATAAAATGAACAGACTTGGAACAGAGTGCAAAGAGCAACAGTACCAACACTGTGTGTATGTGCACAGCGATACATAGTGCTTTAAAATCAGTATTAAGTAGACATCAGTTATAGTGAAGCGATTAGCAGCTGTATCTGGAAGTGAACTCTTCCAGTCTGCACATTCCTTTGGAGCTCTGGAAGCCCAGAAGGGTCAGCAAAGCTCCTGCAAATAAATGGGGACTCTTTGGATCTTGATTGGCATCAGAATGGAAGGGCTAAGAGAGGAATGTTTTTCAGATTGATCATTTAACTTGAGGTAGACAACATGATGAGAAATGATCCCTAAAGTACCTGGGACGTAAGCGATCCAGCATCTCACTGGTCGGACCATGCCAACTGGGACAAATCCCAGACCACTTTGTGTGATGGTAAGATCATTGTCTCGGAGCCTGAATCAAGGCCTACAGAAAAAACTGGGATGATTTGCATCAGTGGACATTCATAGTCTGTCTGAAACGGAAACAAGTAACAAGAGATAACACAGAGTCACAGAATAGTTCAGGTTGGAAGAGACCTCAAAGATCATCTAGTTTTACCCTCCCTGTCATGGGTAGGAACACCTCCCACTAGACCAGATTACTTAAGGCCTCATCCAAGCTGGCCTTGAACACTTCCAGGCAGGGAGCATCCACAACCTCCTTGGGCAACTTCTTCCAGTGTCTGAACACTCTCACTGTAAAGATTTCTTCCTAATCTCCAATCTAAATCTGCCCTCCTCAACCTTCAATCCATTCCCTCTCATCCTATCACTACAGGACCTTGTAGAAAGTCCCTTCTCAGCTTTCTTGTAGGCCCCTTTCAGGTACTGGAAGGCTGCTATAAGGTCTTCTCCAGGCCGAAGAGTGCCAACTCTCACAGCCTGTCCCCATAGGGTAGGTTCTCTCTTGTGAAGAAAGACTGAAGGACTCAACATGATCCAGCAGTGTGCCCAGGTCGCCAAGAGAGGCAGTGACAATCTTGGCCTGGATCAGGAACAGTGTGGCCAGAGGGACAAGGGAGGTTATTCTTGCCCTGTACTCAACACTGGTCAGGACACACCTTGAGTCCTGTGTCCAGTTCTGGGCTCCTCAATTCAAGAGAGGTGTTGAGATACTGGAACGTGTCCAGGGAAGAGCGACAAAGCTGATGAGGGGCCTGGAGCACAGCCCTGTGAGGAGANCTTCAGGATCTTTAGTCTGGAAAAGAGCAGGCTGAGAAGGGATCTTGCAAATGCTTATAAATAGCTAAATGGTGGGGCTCAAGAGTATGGGGCTAGGCTCTTTTCAGTGGTGGCCAGTGATAGGACACAGGCAACAGGTACAAAGAAGAACACAGGAGGTTTCACTTGAACTTAAGGAGAAACTTCTTTCCTGTGAGGGTGCTGGAACAACGGAACAGGCTGCCCAGATAGGTTGTGGAGTCTCTCCTTATCTGGAGAGGTTCCAAACCTATCTGGATGTGTTCCTGTGCAACCTGATCTGGGCGTACCTGTACTAGCAGGGGTGCTGGATTAGATGATGTCCAGAGGTCCTTTCCAATCCCTACCATTCCATGATTCTAAACAGCAAGCTCACAGATGTGTGGAAGAAATCATAACTTGGAAAAAGAAAATCTGGGCAAGTGCTTTCTACAGTTCCCCTTCCATGCCAGATTTATTGAAGATGATACACAGGTAATAAAATCAATTTGAACTGCCTGAAATGCTTCACTTTCTTAATCATTTTTTTTTTCGGAAGGATAGACAGGTCTCACCTTTTTTTGGTAAGAATAGTGACTCCTTTTGTCTGCTTAGATGTATCAAAAGTACTTATAAGCAATCTTCCCCATGCATTCTTAAAATCTCTCTTATTTTACCCTCATTTCATTTCAGATTTGCAGTAGAAAATGTTGGGGGAATGCGTTTCAGATGAAACTTGAGATAGGTAGTTAATGAAAAGCTTTTGTTGTTGTTATTGAGTCTAATACTTATCTATTCATTTGCTGTAATGGTTGGTGGTTTTTAACCCAAATTTCCAAGGACACTGGAGATTTCTAATCCTGGCATCTCTTACTTTGGTTTTCTACCTAGAGCTGTTCCTGTTTCTGTTACAGTTAGACCACTGCAAAAAAAAAAAACAAACCTAAGATGAAGAAAAGGACTTTGCACCCTGTGCAGTGCAGAACTCTGTAAGGCACTAGCAGAGAATGACTTTGCAAGAGTAAAGTGAGAAACATTCAGGTGGTCCACAGACAAAACCACTCTCCAATTCTCTTTTCTACAGCTGGAAAGGGAGTCAAAGCTCTTAGAAACAGCCTCGGGGAAGGCAACGTTTCCTGCTATTGCCGTGGGGCATGTCAGCTTCAAGTCAGAGAGTCACTGAGCTTAAGAGCATCAAAGTTCTACTCCATGCCTTCTGAAACGAGGCCAGTTAATAACTGAATGGGACCTATTTCAAATCTTGAAGACTGGATTTGCTTTGGTTTTCAAAGTAAAAACAAAAAGAACTTAGAGGAAACTTGTAGTGAGTGCTATTTTTCATTACCTGAAGAAAATGGATTTTTTTTCTCCCCCATTTTTGTTGGCAGAGTAATTCTGTCCTCTCCCACCCCAACAAGCACTGCTCTGCCCGCTAAAAAGTTTCTTAGAGGCAAGGGTTTAACTGCAGAGCGTAGCTGGCAAGCATCCTCCAATTTCTAGAGCTACCCTCAGCCTAGTTTTCTTGTAACATAATATACTGTCAGGAAGGATCAGGTCAGCCTAGTTTCCTGCAGCGATGAACATGTGCCATGTGTCAGTGGCAAGGAAGTTACTTCTCCTTGGCTCATCAGAAGGAAAGGTGGGCAAATGTTTCTTCTGAACTCTGCAGCACAGATACACAGGAAGAGGGGAGATAAAGAACAAATACGCCCTCAGTAGCACATCTGTATATAAGAAATTGTGGCTGAGAGATGAAAGGCTGGGGCACTAGGACATCTAGGTGCCACAGCATGTGCAAAGAAGGGCAATGATGCTGCTGAAGGGCCTTGAACACGAGTCTGACAAGGAATGACTCAGAGAACTGGGGTATTTAGTCTCCAGAAGAGGAGGGATGGCCAACACCTCGTTAGGCTGTGCAGCCATCTAATGAGATCTGGACAGGCTAGAGAACTGGGTGAAGGCAAACTCACTCATGAAGGTCAATAAGGACAAGTGCAAGGTCCTGCAATGGGGAGGAATAACACCGGGCACCAGTACAAGGTAGGGGTTGCCCTACTGGAAGGCAGCTCCATGGAGAAAGACCTCGGTGTGCTTGCGGACAGCAAGTTATCCAGGGGCCAGCAATATGCCCTTGTGGCCAAGACAGCAAATAGCATCCTGGGGTGCATTAAGAAAGGTGTGTCCAGCAGGTCTGGGGAGGTTCTTCTCTCACTCTGCTCTGCCCTGGTGAGACCACACCTGCAGCATTGTGTCCAGTTTTGTGCTTCCCAGTTCAAGAGAGACAGGGACCTGCTGGAGAGAGTCCAGCACAGAGCCATGAGGATGACTGCGGGAGTTGAGCATCTCCTCTATGGAGAGAGACTGAAAGACCTGGGTCTGTTTAGTCTGGAGAAGAGAAGGCTGAGAGTGGATCTGATCAATGTCTATAAATATATGAAGAGTGTCAAGTGGATAAGGCCAATCTTTTTCAGTGGTGCACAGTAGTAAGACAAGGAACTATGGATACAAACAAACACAGAAGGTTTCACCTCAACATGAGGAGAAACTTCTTCATAGTGAGGGTGACAGAGCACTGGAACAGACTGCCTAGGGGAGATGTGGAGTCTCCTTCTCTGGAGACTTTCAAACCTGCCTGGATGCATTCCTGTGTGAACTACCCTCGGGAATCCTGCTTGACAGGGGTCCTGGATTCAATAACCTCCAGAGGTCACTTCCAACCTCTAACATTCTGTGATTTTCTAATGCATTTATTTTCTGAAATTGCCTTTTTTTACTCACTTTTTTTTCCTAACATAACTTTTTCTAAAGATAATAAAGAATAATTTCAACACATTAATTCTCTCACAAATTGCACTCAGTGTAATGAAAAGAGCAAGTCATTGTTAGTAGCCTTGAAGACCTGCCAATATTCAATTTTTTCAGCAAAACCCTCCAAATGTAGCAAGGTGGTAGATGCCCTACCTCTGAAAATATCCACGGACACATAAACAGGAACCTAAACCACTAGATCAAGTCAGTGAGAGCCACATCCAACCTGACCTGGAATGTCTCTACCTCTATAGGCAACCAGTGCCAGTGTCTCACTGTAAAAAAGTTCTTCCTTCTATCTAGTCTAAGCCTCCCCTCTTTTAGTTCAGAACCATCACCCCATGTCCTGTCACAACAGACCCTGGTGAAAAGTCTGTCTGCATCTTTCTCACAGGCCCCCTTTAAGTACTGAAAGGCTGCAATAAGATTTCTCAACAGGAGATGCTCCATCAGCAGAGAGACTCCTCATCCACCCACATTTCTCCATCCAAACTCTGGAGCATCTAGAACAGACTGAAGGATTGCATCCGGTCTGTGAGCTGATCATTTATCAACACTTAATTAGCTTTCATTAGGATGCCACAAATAGAACAAGCACTACCAACAAATCAAAGAAATCACTCAGCTGCCTAATTGTTTCCATTTTTAAAAGCACTCCACGCTCTTTATCTTGCATCAAATAGCTTGCAAATATTTTGATCTTTCTACAGTTATGTACTCTGCACTGGTTAGACCACACCTTGAGTACTGTGTTCAGTTCTGGGCCCCCCAGTTTAGAAGGGACATCGAGATGCTTGAGCGTATCCAGAGAAGGGCNGCCATGGTCTAGCCTTGAGCTCTGTGGTAAAGGGTTGGACTTGATGATCTGTGAGGTCTCTTCCAACCTTGGTGATACTGTGAGACTGTGATTTATTAGGAGCATTATTGGTGGAGATGGTGGAGTTACCATTCCTGGAGGTGCTCTGGGGAGGTGGTGGAGTTGCCGTCCCTGGAAGCGTTCAAAAAAGGACTGGAGGGGGCACTTAGTGCCACGGTCTAGTTGATTGGATAAGGCTGGGTGCTAGGTTGGACTGGATGAGCTTGGAGGTCTCTTCCAACTGCCTGATTCTATGATGTGGCACTTCAGGACACGGTTTGCACATGGTGGCATTAGTTTGATGGTTGGACTTGATGATCTCAGAGGTGTTTACCAACTTTAATGATTTAATTTTAGGAGTAACTTCTCCCCATTTAGTTTGCTTGGCTAAATCTAAGCCAGAAAACAATCAGTAAAAGCAGTGAAAGGTTTGCCACGCTCAGGTGACAAGGGCATTCTTACACTTACTTAAAGAGTGGCTATTTTATCCTCCCTGCAATGTATTTTATTGAAGTGCTTCCTGAGGGTGTTAAGGGAGTCCTGCCTTTTGAGGAAACACTGAAGAGGTTGATAAGCAGTAATATTTCCTACTCAAGAGGGATTTTTCATGTTACAGAAATCAGGGGCAATTTAGACTCTCAAATGCATGTGTAAATCAGGGATTTTGTGTATCCATGTGCTGCCTCCTTACCCTTAGATGTGGTATTACATCAGCACACTCTTGTTAGCTTCTTTTCAAAGATACATAGCCAACAACAGCAACACTTCAAAGCTCTTGCCAGTTGGTAAGTTTTCCCAATCCAAACAGATCTGAAGAACTGGAATGTCCCACAGTGGGATGAGTATATGAGGTGATGCAGCACAGGTGCAATCAGTGCCCCTAGAGAATAAGCAGCTTATACAGCATCTTTACAGAGCAGAAGAATAATTTCAGTTGCAAGAAATCAAGATCAAGTTCAACTATTAACTCAGCACTGTTAGGTCACTGGTAGACCATGTGCTTCAGCACTACATCCATGACTTTCAAATCCCTCCAGGGATGGGAACTCCACCACTTACCTGGGCAGCCTGTTCCAGGGATTAACACCTCTTTCAATGAAGAAGTTGTTCTTGATGCCCAACCTAAACTTCTCCTGGTGCAACTTGAGGCCATTTCCCCTTGTCTTATTGCTTAGTCTTTGGGAAAAGAGACCAACTCCCACCTCACTATGACCTCCTTTCAGGGAGCTGTACAGAGCAAGAAAGCCTCCCCTCAGCCTCCTTCAAGCTAAACAACAGGAGTTCCAGAGTCCTCACAGGGCCTGTGCTCTTGCCTCTCCACTAGCTTCATTGCCCTTCTTAGGACATGCTCCAGCATCTCAGTGTTCTTGTAGTGAGAGGCCCAAAACCAAACACAGTATTCAAGGTGCAGCCTCATCAGTGTCAAGAACAGGTACAATCAATTCATAATGTATCAAATTAATTCAAGGGTGTATCAAAACACATATTGGAAACATCTTTGCTTTGCTCAAAACAAGACACACCAAAACCACTGCAGTTGAAGACAACTTGTATGAGGGATACTGGCCCAGTTTCTAAAGCTCTCTCATCCCAAACTTTCCTCTGTGTCACTTTCAGAAAACTACTTATACTGACTATACAAATGAGGGCATTTTGGTAACACTTTCTGTAAGGCATAAAGCCTGTCAGCCTTTCCTTGCCAGCTGGAAGGCACTGAGTGTGTTTTACACAATTGCAAATGTGAATTGTTCACAGCAGTGAGGAACACTACTCACTGCAGGCTGAATGAGAAGCAAAGAAGTGGAGGAGCAAAAAAGCTGCATTCAGTAGGGAGTTGAGCTGCAAAGTATAAAAGGGATATATTTCTAACAAAGAACAAGTCATAGGAACACTGATTTATATTGGAAAGAGATGCAAATGGCAAATTCTGCACTAAATCACAATTTCATTTAGGTCTAAATTAATCTAGACTTAATTAAATCACTTTTATCTGGAGTAAATTCTTTAAAAAGGCTTTACATGAAAAAAATTAACTCACAGTCTAAAATCTGCACAGTACCCTTTCTAACTATAGTTCTGGAAAAGAGGCTTAGTGGTGGAAATCTGAGTCTCTGTTTCACATCAACACTCTGGTACAGCTCTATTCTGAAGTCAGTGGATGAGAAGTAATTAGACTTCATCAGGGTTCTATAGGATCTGCTAGGTGGATTCCCTTGAGTTTTGGCATCTTTGACATCATTACCATATGTGACAGAAGGATAAAACGACACCCAGCTGCTCCTCTTTATGGGGAAAGAGGGCTCTAGACTACAGAGAAACAGACTCCAAGCACTAATAACCAAGCACATGGAGATGCAAGAGGGACACAGGTCAAAAGGATGCTGCAGTTGTTTGTGTTGAAAGATGTAGTATGTGGAATCACAGAATGGGCTGGGCTGGAAGGGACCTCCAAAGGTCATCCAGTCCAATGGCCCCTGCAGTCAGCAGGGACATCCTCAACTAGATCAGGCTGCCTGGATGCCTGTTGAGCCTCACCTTAAATATCTGCAGGGAAGGGGCCTCAACCACCTCCCTGGGCAACCTGTTCCAAAGTCTGTGTGATCTCTCTAGTGGATTCAGAAATCTGTAATGCCACATGGACCAACTTTTCCAAAACCTGCAATTTATTTGGAAGTTTCAATTCTAATATAACATCAGCCATCTTCAAAAAAATACTAACACACAAGAATGAATCAGTGGATGACTTTAAAAATATTCAATATAGCAAAGCTCATAAGCTACTGGCCAGACTAGGAAAGCTGTGAGCAAAACCATCTTGACAGATACTTGGACGCCTCTATGAAACGTTTCCTGCTGCTGGTGCATTTTGCTCAGTGTCAGTTTTAGTACCCACTGAGTACACCAGAAAAGGCACCAAAAAATCCAGTGAATGTTGCTGCTCGATTTAATGGGACCCAAATTTATTCTCTGGATGTTTTGGTCCTTTTACCAAAGGGGGAATTCTGTGGCTCTGAAAAAATTAAGTCAAATTCACCTTACATCTTCTAGAATTTGAACTGCATCATTAATGAAAGAAGCAAGCCCTTGCTGCTACTGTAACTTCCCTTCACAGATAAATAATGAGATGATAGTGTCCACCCCTTCAACACACTGAAGAATGAACTGCACTTGCCTGCCTTTTCCGTCTCTCTCTTCTTCTCCTACAGTGCTGCTCAGTCCATGCCAATATCCTATCTTCACAGTGGGATGGAAAACTTGGACATAACTAAGGCTGGATGTGCAGGTATAGACAGCTACAGGAGATGTTTTATTTTCTTCATCCCTGTTCTCCACCTCATTCCAAGGACAAAGATGCTGACTAGGTTAAAGTCATTGCACAAGGTCAGCCTCACCACCCACTATTCACTGCAGCTGTGGAAGAGGAGCTGTATTCAAATTGCTCAGGAGTTTTGCTTCTGTCTCAAGAGGTAAAAACTGCTCACTCCAGTTTAACAAAAGGGAAAACAAACAAACAAACCCCCTTAAAATATACTTAGATACAAAAGAAAAGAGAAAGGTTATTCATCATTAATTAGACAATTTCTCATATGGCATTCCTTGCATCTTAATTGAGATTTTAAAGCAATCTCTAGCTTTAAGTAAAGAAGTTGACCTTTGGTACAGAATTAAGGATTAATTCAGGAGAGAGGTTTTAGACTTAGAATCATAGAGTCAGACAGGATTGGAAGGAACCACAAGGATCATCTAGTTCCAACTCCCCTGCCATGGGCAGGGACACCCTACCCTACTTTTAGTAGGCTTTTTCCTATTAGTGCCTTGTAATGAGTTAATTGGTGAATTAGAAATACATTTTGTCAACCCCCAGTAAGCAATTACAGTTAATAGACATAAAACAAATTGCTGCTCCAGTTCAGAATGTGAACAGTAAAAGTTTGGCATCAGGTTCTAATTATCTACTCAACGTGAGTCATGCTAAAACCAGTGGGACAAATCATATCTGAACTCCTGATGTTAATGTGGCCCTGTTGAATTCAGCTTCCCTGCATCGTGGCACCAATCCTGAAAGCAGGGCCCAGCGGGGTTTGTACAGGTGCAACAGCTGGCTCACACTCCCAAAAAGTCAAAGGGTGCTGGTTTGACCTGAAAAATGAGAGCAAATGCAACAAGGCAGCTCAAGCCATTCACCAGAGGAGGTCAAACCTCTGCCAGAAATAGCTAATATCTTCTTTTGTACACACACAGAATCGCAGAATTGTCAGGGTTTGAAGGGCCCTCAAGGACCATCCAGTTCAAATCCTCCTGCCATAGGCAGAGATACTTTCTGCTAGATCACATTGCCCAGAGCCACATCCAGCCTGGCTTTAAAAACATCCAGTGATGGAGCTTCCTACACCTCAGTGAATAAACAACTATGCACACTATATGAAAAATAATAGCTAGGACCCCAGACACACCTGGATGGAGATTTAAAAAAGGGCACAGATGCATGGCTTTGGTTTACAGATTTCCATACATGAAATGGAGGGAACCTTATGGCAGCCTTCCAGTAATTAAAGTGTGTCTACAGGAAAGAAGGGAAGGGCTCTTTACCAGGGAGCATAGTGATAGGATGAGAAGTAGCAGTTTCAAGTGAAAGAAGGTAGATTTAGATGAGATATTAGAAAGAAATTCTTCATTGTGAGGGTGGTGAGACACTGGAACAGGTTACCCAGGGAAATTGTAGATCACAGGATGTTAGGGGTTGGAACAGATCCAAAGAGAACATCCAGTCCAACCCCCCCTGCCAGAGCAGGACCACACAATCTAGCTCAGGTCACAGAGGAATGCATCCAGACAAGCCTTGAAAATCTCCAGACAGGGAGACTTCACAGCCTCTCTGGGGAGCCTGTTCCAGTGCTCTGTGACCCTTACAGTAAAGAAGCTCCCTCTTGTGTTGAGGTGGAACCTCCTGTGCTGCAATTTACGTACATTGCTCCTTGTCCTGTCAGAGGCAACAATTGAGAAGAGCCTCTCCCCCCCTTCTCCTGACACCCAGCCTTCCGTGGATGTCTCTCCCTGGATAGATGTCTCTCCCCTGGATAGATGTCCCTTCCCTGGAAGCGCTAAAGGCCAGGCTGGATGGGGCTTTGAGCAGCCAGGTCTAGTGGAAAGTGTCCTTGCTCATAGTAGCATTTTAGAATAGATAACTTTTATGGTCCCTTCCAAACCAAACCAAACCATGATACTATGAACTATGGACTCTGAAAGCTGTCCATAGATACCCCTACCTCTTACTAATTCCCTGCTGGCAGTGAAAAAGAGAAGGACTGACACTGGAGATTGTTTGTTTGTTTGTTTAAAACCCCTGTTAAATAATTCAGGGCTTTGTCTCTTGCACAGCTGCTCTTGAGCAGTTGACATGGCTGCTGTAAGCAGAATTACCTCCTAGCTTTGAGAAGTGACAGTAACTTCCCAGTACATCTTATGCTGAGAAGTCCATATTGAAACTGACACAAATGCTGAATTTCCCAGGAAACAGTGAAGAATTAGCAGTCTAAAAAGGAAATTAAAGAGTCATTTTACTGTGTTTCCAGCACACATAGAATGGAAACCCAGAAACAAATTCTGCAGTTTGATTTATGAACAAGCTCATCAGGGATCTAAATGACTGCTCTTAAGGTATCTTGCATTTTGTGCATTCCTATGCCAGGAATTCAATTCCCCAAATTCACTTTCTTTAGAAGGGAAAGTTTTCCTTTATTCAAGGAAAATATCTTTCCTGGTGAATCTGCTGGCATCAGTTCTGTCTAAGGGGCAGGCAACAGCAGGATTCACCTGGGCCAGGGGCTGTAAAAACACAGAAGAGCACAGACGGTGCTTGCCTTGAAAAATCTTCAGTGCAGACAGGACAAAAAACTGAAGGAAAGGTTAAAATCCAGTCCTGTAGGAAAGGCTGGGAGAAGAGGAGGCTCTAGGCTGCACTGAGCTGGATCATGATGTTTGGGAACATGCCTCTGCAGCTTCTCATCTTTCCACAGATGGATGAGGTTTCTCTTAGCTGTCAAATGGCAGAGGCACTCCATCTCACAGCATGACAGCTGGAAGGGACCTCTAGGGATCATCTAGTCCAACCCCTTGTTATGACAGGACAAGGGGTGATGATTTAGTGTTAGGAAGAAGGTTTTCACCATGAGTTTGGTTATATATTGGAACAGGTTGTCCAAAGAGGTGGTAGAAGCCCCATCCCTGAACGTTTTTAAGGCCAGGCTGGATGTGGCTCTGAGCAACCTGACACAGTGGAAAGTGTCCCTGCCCATGGCACACAGGTTGGAACCAGATGATCCCTGAGGCCCTTTCCAACCCTGACAATTCTGTGATTCTATGATTTTGGTTGGAAAAGACCTTTAAGATTATCAAGTCCAACTATTAACCCAGCACAGCCAAGTCCACCACTAAACCATGTCCCTTGGCATCATGTCTACGTGGTTTTTGAATCACTCTAGGGATGGGGACTCCACCACTCCCTGGGCAGCCTGTTGTGGGTGTTAACAATCTCTTTTGGTGAAGGAATTTTTCCTTATATCCAACCTAAACCTCCTCTGGCACAGCTTGAGATCATTTCCTCTTGTCCTATTGCTTGTTACTTGGGAGAAAAGACTGACCTCAACCTCACTGCAACCTCCTTTCAGCCAGTTGTTGGGAGAAAAGACTGACCTCAACCTCCTTTCAACTAGCTGTAGAGAGTGATGAAGTCTCCTCTTTACCTTTGGAGAGAGGACACAGTGATTTAGGACTTTCATACAGTTTCAATAAAGGCTTGAGAACAAGGAAGCTGAGTTTTCACAAACTCCAAGAACAAGAACTACAAATGGGTATATCTTGAACAAAAGCCAATGTTTAAACAGGAAAGCACCATCCAATTCCCAAGATAGAGCAACAGCAGAGACAGATTAGCCACAGAGGTCTCCCAGAATAGCACAGGGTACCGATGGAGCCACACAAACGCTTCCCACATAAGGTTCTTTTAGCGTGCAACAGATTCAATGACGTTTGCAACAGATGCATCAAGTGAGATGTTGGCAGACCAATTAACTCCAACACCCAGGTGCAGCGGATGTGTGCATATGAAATGGATGTGAATGTATGCAAACACGTGAGGGCTGTGCATGTCAAAGGCCCTATTAGTTGACTCTACCCTACGTAAAGAAGCTTGAGATTTCCAGGAACAGAGATCATCGTTCAAAGCCTAGCCAAACACTGGGAAATATCCAGAGAGATTATGATCTAACTATCCACATCCTGGACTAAGGATTTCAAAACAAAAAAAGGCACTCACATTGTTATTTATCCTGAAATATTACCCAACTCTTCCACCATTTCTGAGTTCCAAAATATACTAATCATTTTCATAGGCATACCTTATTTGTTTCGTGCTATGAGCTTTCATATATATCCTCCAATTGAGGAAGGAATAATGAACAAACCCAAGTTAGGATGAAGAATCTAAAGAGCAGATTTACATCTGAAGGGATTTAACATCAGCTTTTGGAAATTGCAAGTGTTGATATTCCCCTCTCCAAACTCAAATTTTTCAGCTCATAAACCTTGTTGGGATTTATAACAGCTCTCGCTTTGCAGTGTCCTCTGCATCCCATATGCTAGGGGGATGGGGTTTATTAATACTGCTAGCAAATTATAGAGGCCAAACTTTGTGAGCACTCACCCAAATATAGAGGATGTGACCTCAGAATTAAATACATCCAAAAAAAGGTACAACTCCATGGTGAAAGCAGCTATTTGTACCACAAACAGTAAGACAAATAATAAAAAAACAACCCTCTACAAACATGGGATCACTTTGGCAGCAGTGCTGACTCGGAGAGGAGAACCTGAAAGTGAGGGTTTCAGACATGAATGCAGTCACTGTGTGACACGGAGAAGGCAGTGAGGGAAGGGAAGCAGAGCAAGTGAAAAATATTTTCCCCATTTTCCATAACCTGGCTGCATTTTCTCACGTGTAAACTATCAAGAGCCTATTAGCAAATCTTTGGAGCTCTAGCATAATGCAGTGCAAATCTGATAATTAACCTTCACTCCTTCTCAGAGCTACGTAAAAGAGTTTTTAGAATGGAGAATAAAAGACAAGGTTCTGTGCTTACTGTTGCTAAATGCTTTCCTTGCACAAGATGGGAGATAGCCAGCTAAACCTTGTCCTCTATCTCTATGAAACAGCCTAATTATACCTTAGAATCATTAAATAGTTTGAGTTGGAAAGGACATTTAAAGGTCATCTAGCCCAGCAGAGTCATCTGCAACTAGATTATGTTGCTCCGAGCCCCATCCAAACTGACCTGGGATCTTTCCAGGAATGGGGCATCTACCACCCCTCTGGGCAATCTGGGCTAGTGTTTCATTACCCCCAGTGTAAAAAAATTCTTCCTTCTCTCTAGTCTAAGTCTTCTTCTTTCAGTTTAAAACCATCCGCCCTTTTCCTCTCACAACAGGCTCTGCTAAAGAGTCTGTTCCCTTCTTGCTGATAGGTCTCTTTAAGTACTGAAAGGCTGCTCTGCTCCTCAGAGCCTTCTCCACGCTGAACAACCCCAACTCTCTCAGCCTATCTTCACAGCAGAGCAGTTCCATATCCCTGATCATTTTTCTAGCCTCCTCTATCCCTGCTCCAACAGATCTGTGTTTCTCCTGACCTGAGGACTTCAGATCTGGACCCAGCACTGCAGGTGAGATCTCAGCAGAGCAGATCAGCAGAATTACCTCCCTCCACCTACTCTCCACGCTCTTTGGGATGCAGCCTAGGACATGGTTGGCTTCTGAGCTGTGGGCACACATTGCAGGCTCACGTCCAACCTTTCACCCACCAGTACCTGCAAGCTCTTCTTCACAGGGCTGCTCTTAATCACATCATTCACCAGGCTGTATTGATATTGGACTGTGCCAACACAGGTGCAGGACCTTGCACTTGCCCTTGTTAGAGCAGTACTAATGAGACTCCTATTTAAAATTAAAATATCCTTTACAAATGTTACTATCCTCATAAAGTGTGAGCACTTCAGAGTGTTTACAATAACTGCATCATTGAACAATGACCTGTAACTCCTGTAAGAAGGGATAAAAGAACTGAATTCCACGTGGGGGGCACAATGGCACAAAATCACAAAACTGATACTTCAGCCAGCTTTTGAGAAGTTGTTGAAATTGAGTTGCCACTACCTACAAGGGAAGCAGTTGAGGCCCCATCCCTGGAGGTGTTTAAGACCAGGCTGGATGAGGCTCTGGCCAGCCTGATCTAGTGGTAGGGTGTCCCTGGTCATGGCAGAGGGGTTGGAACGAGATGATCCTCGTGCTCCCTTCCAACCCTGACTGATTCTATGATTCTAAAAACTACAATTTTTTGCTCTTCTCCAAACAAATTGCATACCAAAACACAAATGTTTATTGCTACCTTGTGACTAAATACCTCGCCCAGTGATTCAATCCAATATTCATCTTCAGTTCCTGCAGCTGCTGTTGTGAAATGTTTCACTCTTTGCTATAGCTTAACAAAACCCCAAAAGCAACAGGACCAAGTGCAGGCTCTGAAGAGGAAATGTGATATCATTTTCTTATTGTTCTCCAGAATGACATAGGGTAGATGTGGAAACCCATCTTTGACTTTTTCCAGATGTTCATGGAACCCTATCAGCATTCCAGCTTTGTTTTATGTGGATGTGTGTTCTGTGAACTTCCTTGCTCAGGATTTTCTTTTTTATTGTACATGAGAGAATTTTGACAACGTTTCAGTGAGGACATGAAAAGCCATAAAACTCATTTCAAAATTCATCTATCATAGGTGTTGTGCAATCTAACTTGTGGAAAGGCTGCTGACAGAGCAGGATGGTAACAAACAGGTGGTATTTCATTCTTGAGGCAATGCAAGTCCAGGAGCTGAAATTTATTTTGGTTAGAATTCTTCATAAAAAAGCATAACATGGTGAGTATACAGTAGCAGAAGAAAGGGCTAACCCTATGCAACTGCTACACTGGGCACACCCAATGCCAACAAGACAAAGCTGATCCCAGCCAGTCCCCAGCAGTTTTCATTTTGAATCATAAAAACATTGAAGAGTAGAATGGTTCAAGTTCGAAGGGACCATTACAGGTCATCTAATCCAACATCCTCCACAGTGAGAAGGGATATCTGCAACTAGATCAGGTTGCCTGACCTGGAATGGTTCCAGGGGTGCAGCATCTACCACCTCTCTGGGCAAACTGGGCCACTGCTTCACCACCCTCAGTGTCAGAAATTTCTATCTTCACTCAAGTCTAAATCTCTCCTCTTTTAGTTTAAAATCATCACCCCTTGTCCTGTCACAACAGACCTTTCTAATAAATCCATCCCCAGCTTTCTTACAACCCCCTTTAAGTGTTGAAATGCCACATAAAGTCTTCCCAGAGCCTTTCTTTTCCAAGCTGAACAACCCCAGCTCTTTCAGCCTGTCCCCAAAGAAGAGGGGCTCCAGCCCTGCCATCATTTCTGTGGCCTCCTCTGGTCTCACTCCAACAGGTCCATGTCTCTCCTGTGCTGAGGACTCCAGATCCAGCATTGTGGATAGGGCTCAATGGAGTGGAGCAGAGCGGCAGAATCCCCTCTACCTGATGTCTTCATGGGTTTGGATGCTTGGGATCCAGTTGATCTCTGGGCTGTGACTGCACATCCATAGAATCATTACACAGAATCACAGAATGCACTGAGCTGGAAGGGATCTCTAGAAGTCATTTAGTCCAACCCTCCTGCAGTGAGCAGAGACCTCTTCAACTAGATCAGGTTGCTCAGAGCCCTGTTTGCCTCGACTTAGAATGCTCCCAGGGATGGGGACTCAGTCACCTCCCTCGACTACCTGTTCCAGTGTTCTACCACCGTAACAGTAAAGAACTTCTTCCTAACATTCCACATTGCCAGCTCACACCCAGCTTTCAATCCACCAAAGCTGTATGAAATTCTTGATGACATTTAGAAGCAGGACTAGAAAGTGAAGGCTTTCTTTGAATAAGTGTTATGACTAAAAAATATTCCTATACATCAGTTCCTTCAGCCAAATCTTGTCGAAGCAACAGTTGCATGAGTAGTAGCCTCAAGAGGTTCAGAAATGCAAGTGCACTATTGCCTCTGAGCTGCTTAACCAGAAACTAGTTCTGGGCTCTTCAATTCAAGAGAGATGTTAAGATACTGGAACATGTCCAGAGAAGGGTGACAAAGCTGATGAGAGGCCTGGAGCACAGCCCTGTGAGGAGAGGCTGAGGGAGCTGAGGGTGTGCAGCCTGGAGAAGAGAAGGTTCAGGGGTCACTGTCCCTGGAGATGTTCAAGAAATGCCTGGATGAGGCACTTAGTGCCATGGTCTGGTTGATTGGCTAGGGCTGAGTGCTAGGTTGGACTGGATGATCTTGAAGGTCTCTTCCAACCTGCATATGCCATGGCCACTGAGCATCCCACCATGGAGAAATACAAGTTCAAGTACAATTAGTTTCCAGTGGTGCCCAGAAACAGAACAAAAAGGTGCAAACTCAAACATAAGAAGTTCCATCTAAACGTGAGAAAGAACTTCTTTACTTTGAGGCTTTACTTGAGGCTGTCAGGAGCACTGAAACAGGCTGCCCATGCTGGATTCTTCATCTCTGGAGTCATTCAGAACCCACCTGGACACTGTAATGTGCAATCTGCTCTGGGTGGAACTGGTGTGGCAGGAAGGATGGACTAGATGAACTCCACAGGTTCTTTCCAACTCCTATCACTCTGTGATTTTGTGCTTCAACACTCAATGCCTACACTTAATATCTCCATCCTGCAGACAACAGTGGCTTACTAAGTGACAAATATTTGCAGTGTACGTACCAGTTCTAAAATGGTTTCCATTTTGATAACAAAATCACTGACTTCTTTTTTTTTCCTGTTAGATCTCAAAGCATTCCCTGTAACCTTGCCTATTTTATACCTCTCTATATGTCTTTTGGAAGCACCCCTAGTTGAAGGGAAGAAGTCGAGCTTCAACACAGCTTCAGAGCCCATTCCTTCCTCACTGGGAGTTACACTTTTATAAACTTTGGACAATTAGATGAAATTTTATTATTGAAATAACAGTGCTGAAATGTCATGTAGCAAAGTTGACTAATTGGGTAATTCGATCAGCTTGACTCCTGAAATTGTCCAGGTTGCTCTGCAGCACTAAAACTTAATAAGCACAGAGAGCTTCTGCTGTAATGAACGAGGCCCCTGATGACGAAAATGTGTGTGGAGGGTTTATAGAAACTGAAGGCAATCAAGCATAATCTGATAGCAGTTTGAAAGCCATCTCTTGCCTTCTCTTAGTTTTTGTGCTACACTTGTATTTTATCCTTAGAAAAACATCAAACATCAGATAGCCAAGAATAAGGTTAAGGATAAGTATGAAATAACAAGATCTGGAAGATCAATAAGACTTACAAAGTTGGAACTGCTGCCAGCACAACAGCAGCACCTTCAGTTATTTAACTACAATCACATCAGCTGATCATTGCCATGTGCTTGGCACTGCTAAGGCTGCACCTCAAATACTGGGTTCAGTTTTAGGCCTTTCATTGTAAGAAGGAGATCGAGGTGCTGGAGCATGTCCAAAGAAGGGCAGTGAAGCTGGTGAAGGGTCTAGAGAACAAGTCTTCTGAGTGAACTGGGGTTAAGACAGGAGAAAAAGAGACTGAGGGGAGACCTTCTCACTCTCTACAACTACCTGAAAGGAGGTTGGAGCGAGGTGAGTTTCATTCTCTTAATCCAATTAACAAGCTGTAGGATGAGAGAAAGTGGTCTCAGTGTGCTCCAGGGGAGATTTAGGTTGAGCATTAGGAACAAATTCTTCACTGAAAGGGTTGTCAAGCCTTGGAACAGACTGCCCAGGGATAAGGTGGAGTCACCATCCCTGAGGGATTTTAAAGATGTGTAGGTGCAGTGTTGAGGGACATGGTTTAGTGGTGACTTGACAGTGCTAAACTAATGGTTGGACTTGATGATCTTTTTGGTTGTAAGTAAACTCCAAGTATGAAGTTTGTATTGTATCTGACTCAGGTTTAGGACTATGTTCTAATACATTGATGCAGAAGAGCCCACCAAGGAATTTCAAGTCCACGTCTGAGAAGAAAACTTTGGGGTTTGTCTAGATGGCTCCAAGCCATATTTGTGTGAGTGATGCCTTCTGCTTTGTTTCATGGACTCATTTGTTTTACATCACAGATTTCACAAAAGGCTTAGTAAACCCAGGCCTTTCAACTCAATGTCAAGGTTGAGACAAGATCTACTTTTTGTCCTGACCATGGTCCAGCTCATAATGCCCCAGGAAGCCTATCTGCCATATGGTCTCTCATAGATACTGTCCTAAGGCACAGCACCTTGTCTGTGCTTGTAGCTGAGATGCTGAAGATGTAGTCCAACCACCACAGAGTAGCTGTAGTGAGCAGCTGTCATTCTCTCACCTCAAATTAGCCATTCACTTCCCAGCTGAGACCCAGGTCCTGCTGTGATGTAAAGAATCAAGAGACGCAGAAGGCTCAAGCCAAAAAGTTTAAACTCAGGGACCAAAACCCCTTGAAACTTACAAAGTGGGCACGGGCATGCAAAAAGGCTCACAGCATCACACTGATCACAGTATCACAGTATCACCAAGGTTGGAAGAGACCTCACAGATCATCAAGTCCAACCTTTTACCACAGAGCTCAAGGCTAGACCATGGCACCAAGTGCCACGTCCAATCCTGCCTTGAACAGCTCCAGGGACGGCAACTCCATCACCTCCCTGGGCAGCCCATTCCAGTAGCCAATGACTCAATGATCAGTAGCCAATGATCAAACAGGCTTTCTAGAACTCAGAGAATGGTTTGGGTTCCAAGAGCCTTTAAAGATCATCTAGTTCCAACTGCCCTGCAGGGGGTGTTTCAGTGGGCAGAGACACCTTCCACTAGACAAGGCTGCTCAAAACCCCACCAGACCTGACCTAGAACACTTCAGGTAGTGGAGGTTCACAAGTTCTGCGGGTAACGTACTCCAATGCCTCACCATCCTCACAGTAAAAGAATTCTTCCTAATTTCATCTAAATCTACCCCCTCTCAGTTTGAAACTTCTCTTGCTTCCCACCTTTTTCATAGGCCTCCTTTAAGTACTGAAAGGCCACAAGAAGACCTCCCTGGAGAGCTAAACAACCCCAACACTCTCAGTCTGTCCCCACAGCAGAGGGGTTCCAGCCCTCAGAGCATTTCTGTGGTGCTCATCTGAACTCACTCCAACAGGTCCAAGTGTTTCTTGTTACTCCAGAGGTGGACACAGCACTACAGGTGAGGTCTCACCAGAGTAAAGTAGAGGGGGAGAAACACCTCCTTTGACCTGCTGCCCATGCTGCTAGATATACTCCAAATGATTACGCCATGAAGAGCAACATATAAAGGCGTAAACACCCAAGCAGAAAAGACAAATCCCCATAAATAAAGTGAAATATTTATTCCCAGTGGAAAGCATTTGTCTAAACAGTGTCCAACACACATATATATAGTTTCCTATTCAGCAGCAGCTATTCTAGTGTACAGCTCCCCAGTGAAATATTTATGCTACAGTGATTCAAATCATCAACAAGGGAACATTTCCACATGGTCACAGAATCACAGAAACATTAAGGTTGGAAAAGACCCTCAGGATCACAAAGTCCTACTCTACAAGGTGCAACCTAAACTATATCCCTAAGCACCACAGCCAAACAACTTTTAAACACATTTAGGGTTGGTGACTCTACCACCTCCCTGGGCAGCCCATTCCAAAGTGTGACCACTCTTGCTGGGAAAAAAAATTCCTAATGTCCAGTCTACACCAACCCAGTCACAGCTTGAGGCCACTCCCTCTTGTTCTATCACTAATTGTGACCTTTCAGTATCTTAAGGGGGCCTACAAGAAAGCTGGGGAGGGACTTTTTAGGTTGTTAGGTAGTGATAGGACTAGGAGGAATGGAACAAAGCTAGAAATGGGTATACTCAGACTGGATGTTAGGAAGAAGTTCATCAGCACGAGGGTGGTGAGACCCTGGAACAGGTTGCCCAAGGAGGTGGTAGAAGCCCCATCCCTGGGGGTATTTAAGGTCAGGCTGGATGAGGCTGTAGACTGCCTGACCTAGTGTGAAGTGTCTCTGCCCATGGCAGGAGGGTTGGAAATAGATGATCCTTGTGGTGCCTTCCAACCCTGACTGATTCTATGTGTTTATAATTACCTGTGAGAAGAGCCCAGCACTAACCTCTCCACAAGGGCCTTTCAGGTAGTTGTAGATGTGATGAGGTCTCCCCTCAGCCTCCTCTTCTTCCAACTGAACAGTATCAGCTCCCTCGGGCACTCCTCATAAGATTTATTTTGGTGCTCTGCAGCAGCCCGGAGATATCAGTTGCTAAAGCACTGTTGTGTTGGTCCTTACACAGCCCATGCTGCTACAGCAAAACAGTGTCAGTGAGCCAAGATAAGCACTTTAACAGCAGGGCTGGTGTCAGGGTGAAGGTCTAACCCTGCAGTCAAGTTTTCTCACTGTAACTGTTTGTGTGAGCAGCCTGTTTCTGACTTTCACAGAATCATAATATTATCAGGGTTGGAAGAGATCTCAAGGATCATCCAGTTCCAACCCTTCTGCAATGAGCAGGGACACTTCACGCTAGATCAGGTTGCTCAGAGCCACATCCAGCCTGGACTTTGCTGGTCTTCAAAAAGTTTTCACGATAGGGAAAGCAGACTTTTTATAAACCTGGGACTCAGAGGCAGTTGGCATTGCACACTGTCTGGTAAGACATTCCAAGGAAGGTTAAGCATCTAACTGGGAGATAAGCAAAGGATTAGCTACTTCAAAAAATACAGAAGGCTACTCTTTGAATGTCTGCTTCTTCCTTTTCTATCATACAATTGTGGAATCACAGAATACCAAATTGGAACAGGGCTCAAGGATCATCTGGTTCAATCTTTTTTGGCAAAACCATGCCCTACATAAGATAACCCAGCAACTCGTCCAGCTACAGCTTAAAGTGTCCAGTGGTGGGGACTCCACCACTTCTCTGGGGAGATCACGTCCCTGTTATGAAAAACTTCTCTCTTGTGTCCAGTCAGTACTTCCCCAGCACTAACTTGCACCCATTACCCCTCACCTTTTCCCTATGACTCCTTGTAAAAAAGGGAGTCTTCATCTTCTCTGTAGGTACCCTGTGAATACCAGAAGATTGTGACAAGGTGTCCACCTTCTTTTCTCACAGCTGAACAAACCCAGTTCTCTCTGCCTTTCCTCATATGGCAGCTTCTCAGCCCGTAGATGACCGTTGTAACCCTTCTCTGGATCCTGCCCAGACTGTCTATAGACTTTTTACATAGCGATGACCAAAACTGAACACAGTACTCTAGGTGTGGCCTGACTACCATTGATTAGAGGGGGATAATGACTTTTTATCTCTGCTGGTGATGTCCTTGCTGGAGCAAGCCAGCATCCCATTGGCTTCCTTTGACATAATTTGCTCATAGTGAGCTTGGTGTCCACCAGGACTCCCAGGTGTCTATCCACACATTATCCAGCCAGGCAGATCCCAATCTGTACTGCATTTACTAAGAGCACTAGCCAAGAGTGTAAATCAACAGAACAATTACTCTCTTCTGCTTTCATTTCTTTCACATACACATTCTGCTCTTCTCTCTGCTACTCGAGTTTTATCACATGCCTTTTCCTCCACAGCTGCCTTGGTTTCTTCCTTGCATTTGCTTCTTCTGCTCCTTCCTTCATGAGGGCAGAGTGAGACAGAAAACAGCTGCTGTATCTCTCTCCTACCAACACTCCTAAATCAAGGCAACAGAGATGGTTACAGTTCTTTTCTACTACCCCGTGGTCAAGTGCACTCATCCTAGGACATGAAAACCAAAACTGCATCATGGCACTGCAGACACACCAAATGCAACATGAGAATACCTTTGTTACGGGCTACAGTGGGTCACTCCTCCAGTAACTTATTGTAAATCTGCCCCAGAGAGCAAATTCACCACAACTCAGGATTTAGAAAGTCAGAAAATGAAATTGTTTTTTTATCATTAGACCAAATATAACAACTAAAGTATTACAGAATCTAGTGACCTTCGAGGGAATAGAAATGAAGTAAAGCAGTGCAGCAAAGCCAAAGCAGCAGCGAAGGGGAGAGAGCAATGAGCAGCAGAAAAGCAAGTGCGTGATACAGGCTGTGCTTCCAGCTATCAAGTTTCTAATGCTCCAATGAAATTATGTTAACTTATCTATTTGTTGCCATTTTGTGGCCTACCCCTGGTATGCTTACCTTTTTACTCAGACACCCCAGTACTTTTCCACTTTACAATCAGTTTCTCTGTTTCTAATTTTCATGTCTGAGCTAAAATTCTAGCTCAAACCGCCACAACTCCAGCTTTGGAAAGAAGCTGTACACTGCATGAGCCACACGACACCTTCCCAACTCTTCTCTCCAATGCAAATCTGATTGTCAAAACCACAGAGTGTGCTTGGCAGTAAGATCATCTCCTACATCAAGGTCCGTTAAATGGTGAAACACAAGTGAGTATGCTGCCACCTTTAGAGCTTAACTATACACACGAGGATGACTGGGGGACTTGAGTATCTCTCATCTACAAAGAGAGACAGAGCCCTGGGGCTGTTTAGTCTGGAGAAGAGAAGGCTGAGAGGGGATCTGATCAATGTCTATAAATATCTGAGGGGTGGGTGTCAAGTGGATGGAGCAAATCTTTTTTTGGTGGTCAGCAGCAATAAGAGAAGGAGCAACAGCTCTTTGTTTCTCCTCAACATGAGGAGAAACTTCTTTACAGGGAGAGTGACAGAGCACTAGAACAGGCTGCCCAGGGGGCTTGTGGAGTCTCCTTCTTTGGAGAATTTCCAGACCCTTCTGGATGTGTTCCTGTGCGAACTACCCTAGGGGATCCTGCCTTAGCAGGGGGAGTTGGGCTCAGTGATCTCCGGAGGTCCCTTCCAAGCTTTAATACTCTGTGATTCTGTGATCATACAGAAGGTGTTATATATCAGGGCTGAAATGAGGATCTAGAATGTTACTCCATTTTCACATGGCAGCATGTGAGTCCAGAAATACAGACTCCATGAGTACAATGAACACCAAATTTCCAAACTGCTAGGCAGCAACACCCAGCAGGAAATTAAGCAGGACTTATCATACATGCCTAAGAAGCAATTACAGAAGCTTCTGTTTCCCCTGTCATAAATTTCCTGGCTACATAAAGCTGCACTAAAAAGTGTTGAAGAAATGTTGACATTCAGCATATACTGAACTAAAGGAAAATTAACTTTCATGTGCAACATAAAATACCCTCACTAACACTTTTCACTGATTAAAAGTTTATCAGTGGATGGGTTCCACATGCTGTGTGTTCATGATGCTTGGAGACAGAGGTGGCAGCTGGAAATGGTCTCTGGTAACATTGTACAACCACACACCTGTGAGAGTCCAAGTCACCTCTCCCATTGCAGCTAAATCAGTTGTTTGGAAAGCACCTTGAGCTCTGCCTGCTCAGTGAGGAATGGATGTGTTTAAAAGGAAGGATGAGCTGGGATATTTGCCTGGGACGCAAGAGATTGAGCTCTGCTTAATGTAGCAGCTTTAGACTGCATGTTAGGAGGAAATTCTTTACAGTAAGGGTGATGAGACACTGGAATAGGTTCCCAGGGAGGTCATGGATGTCCCCTCCCTGGAAGTGTTCAAGACTAGGTTGGATGAGACTTTAAGCAATCTGGTCTAGTGAAAAGGGGGTTGGAACTAAATGATCTTCAAGGTCCCTTCCAACTCAAATATTTCTATGAATCTATGAACTGTTACCTTTGATCCTGATAAGCAAAACCAATCCAGAAGACACAGAGGTTGTTTCCCAGTTAAAATATAATTATTACTTTACTGTGACTTATGCTCAGAAACTTCTTCTACAAACTTACTGCTCTTCTTGGTGCCATTTGGATTAATTACAATTCACAAGGCAAAAAAAAAACATTTTAGTAACTAAAATTGCCAAAATTATCAAGACAATTCACAGTTAGGAAATTCCCAGAATGTTTGTTTCATTGAATATCATTTAGAATTTGCAATAGTTTCAAAAGAATTGTTTCCCAGGCAGCCTCACATGAAATGATATCAAGGGCCCATGAGATAGGCACAGCCTGCAGGCAGGAGTTGGGCCAGTAAGCCATGACATTTAAAAGACCTGCATGCATCTGCCACCCATCTTTGAAATAAAGCCATGAAATCTCTTAATATTTTGTCCCTTCATAACCCAGCATCTTTATTTCCAACGAGTTCAAAAATCCAACCAGAAATACAGCATCTTTTATAGATGCAGTACTTAAAAGCATACTCAGGAGGGTAGAAAGGACATGAAATCTCACCAGGTATAGAGGGAAAAGTAATTATTCATTCCTGTGAAAGGTCAGAGGCAGTCCCGAGTCTGAGCTTTTCAATAAATGCTGAAACCTGATTTATTTGTACTGGGATTGCTGATTCCTAATATAACCCAAAACCTCAGGAACAGACTGGTAGTAATGCAAACACAGGAGGATCTTTTAGCCAAGAAATCATTTCAAAATTTATCTAAAGCAGAAAGTTATGATGATTCCACAATGGTGGCATGCATTTGTTTGACATTCACCACGCCATAGTGGGGACAGAGAAGTATCTGAATTTAGTTCCCATGATCTAACAGAGAAGCTATCTAGGCAGCTTGGTGCTTTAGCCTTGTTTTCTCTTTTTTTTCTTCATGGAACCATCTTGTAAACAAAGCACAGGGATGATACACACTAAACAAAGGCAGAGAATCACATGAAGTCTTTAGAAGGATATCAAGCTACCTATTTCAGCTCCATCAGTTCTGCTCCTTTGCGTGGAAGAATAATATCCAGAAATACCTTAAATTCCGCTTTCAGTATACTGACAACATTGAATACAAACTTAACTAGAGAATAGCTGAACTATTCTTAGTTGCATGTCTCATGGAACAAAATACTTTTCTGAAAGAATAAGTATTTTACTAGATCCATGTGTAGAATTCAGGACCAAGAGATGGTAGAGTCAGCACAAAACATAAAGAGTGGATGCCCGCCACAAGTAAGTGAAAAAGGAACTGGAAGCTTTGTACAGCCTGTACTAAACACAAGAAGAGGACACACTACAGAAGGGAAGTATCATGAGGGATAACTGCACCAATTTACTGGAAGTTTAAAATTAACATCATGGAAAACATTCCTGGCATTTTTGAAGATGTTTAAAATTAGTTCTAGGAAAGAACTATAGCGTGCAGAGTGTGACTCCACATTACCTTGTCATCTAATTTTCAACTGCCTGTCTCACAGATTCTATACTCAAAAGTTGTTTCCCTAATCTAGTAAACAGATTTTTATTCCATCAGAAGTACAAATTTAATCATGAAATTGTACTGCTGCATGAATACTACAGCATCTCAAAATCAGAGTCTGTGTTATATGGAGATGTCAACAAAATGAGACTGATTATGGAGCTCTTGATGGCTTCACAGGATTAGCCTAGCTCAATAGTTCCACATTTGTCCTTTACCTTTCATTCCTATTATTTTCCTTTCCAAAAAAAATGAAATTATCTGGGAGCTATTCAGTGTTAGTTCCAATGCAGCTGTGGTTAAACAGCAATCTTTCACTAAGCTAAATAAGAGGTCCTAACTACTACACTTTATTAGTCCTAAGCAAATCAGCACTATGCTGGAGTTGAGTGGAGGTGAAACTAATGAAGTTCCAGAAAAGAAAGTGTAGAGTCCTACATCTGGGAAGGAATAAGCCCCTGCACTGGTACAGGTTAGGGGTTGACCTGCTAGAAAGCAGCTCTGTGTAGGAGAATCTGAGAGAGTTGGTGAATAAGCTCACCATGAGCCATCAATGGGCCCTCGTGGCCAAGAAGGCTGATGATATCCCAGGATGCAGAAGAGGAGTGTGATAGCAGGTCAAGGGAGATTCTCCTCCTCCTCTACCCTAGAGAGGCAAGATGTGGAGTAGCGTGTCCAGCTGCGGGCTCCCCAGTTCAAGACAGATGAGGAACTACTGGAGAGGGACCAGCAGAGGCTATGAAAATGATGATGGGAATGAAGCATCTCTCCAAGGAGGAAAGGCTAAGAGACCTGGGGCTGCTTATCCTGGAGAAGACGGGGGCGGCGGGGGGGGAATCTTATAAATGCTTCTCAATACCTAAAGGGTGGGAGTCAAGAGGATGGGGACAGGCTTTTTTCACTGGTGCCCACTGACATGAAAAGGAAAAGTAGTCTGAATATGAGGAAAAACTCCTTTCTTTTGAGGGTGCCAGAGCACTGAAACAGGCTTCCCAGAGAGGTTGTGGAGTCTCCTTCTCTGAAGAGCTTCCAAACCCTCCTGGATGCATTCTTGGCAACCTACTCTAGGTGAATCTTCTTGAGTGGGAGTGGGACTGGATGATCTCCAGAGGTCCCTTCCAGGCCCTACCAGTCTGTGATTCTGTGTATACTCACAAGTCTCTGAAGCAACAAGAACTCTCTCAGCTAAACTTTTTGAACACCTCTATCAAATTGCCAACAAACATGTCCTATAAGACTGAGAGAACACCAGAGTGTTTGCAGCTGTTCTGAAAGTATGTGAGCTCTAAAAGAGGACAGGGTTGCAAAAAATTACAAACTGAAAAAGATAAACATTTCAGGTCTTACTTACCCTAAGCACTCTCAGCTGATTCTCAATAATGTAAGTTCAGGATATTTCAAAATCAGCCTGAAATTTTGCATGCCTGCTCTGCTCTTGCAGATGGCCCAAATTAAACTGCCTCTAGGTGTAAAAGGTAAAGGATTGATTGTTCACCATTTCCAAAATGAAACTACAATTACATGAGGTTTAAGAGGTGATAGTCTGTATCACACCTCTCATTTAAACATTTTTCAAGTGTTTCTTTTACCAAAATGAAAATATTTTCTGAGGTTTTAATACAGCAGTGGGAAAAGAAAAACTAAACCCAGAAAATGATCTTTTGATTCAGAAATTGGCATTTGAAGACACTGAGACAAAATGACATACCAAATTTGAATACAAATGTATAACCCTCTTCTCACCCATGCCTGAAACTGTCAGGAGTCAGATTAATAACCACACAGAGGTAGCAAGTTGCCCAAAATACAGAATTAAGTTGAAATATTTATTCATTCATTTCTGAGGTGTAGAATCAGCTTTAAATTCACTGCAGAATGAAAGCAAGAAAGGGAACAATCACTGCAGGAACACATGAAATTTCCCATACTTAACATAGCAAAAAGCAATCAAACATTATCTGAAATAATTGCAAGGTTTTTCCTCCTTTCTGCTATTACATTTTGAACCTTGAAGAACACCACTGGATGTAACTACTTTTCACTCTCTGTATCTAATTCCTTTCTTTTCCAAAAGGGGAAGGCATCCTATTATTGTATTGTTCTGCTATGCTTTTGGGCTCCAGGAAGCTTAAATCAGACCAATACATATAAAGTCACAGAATGATAGGGCTTAGAAGGGACCTCGAAAGATCATCCAGTCCAACTCTCCTGCCAGAGCAGGATCACCTAGGGCAGGTCACACAGGAACATATACCGGTGGGTTTGGGATGTATCCAGAGATGACTCCACAACCTCTCTGGGCAGACTGTTCCAGTGTTTTGTCACACAATCACAGAAACATTCAGCTTGGAAAAGACTCTCAGGATCGCCAAGTCCAACCAAGAATCCTACTCTACAAGGTTCACTCTAAACCATATCCCCAAGCACCACATCCAAACGACTTTTAAACATATCTAGGGTTGGTGACTCATCCACCTTCCTGGGCAGCCCATTCCAATGCTTGAATTTCACTCACCCTCAGAGAGAAAGAGTTTTGCCTTCTGTTCATGTGGAAATTTGCTAATAAACAGGCAAAAACGGTATGTTCACTCTGTTTCTTCAGGAGTGTGCTCTTCAGGATGAAGCAGTGTTTTCCCACTGCAGACCCCAGTGCCCACCACAGCAGGAAGAAAATGGCAATGGTCGCGCCTGTCTCAGACAGTTAGGAACTCTCTACTCATACAAACAGTGTCTGGCTGATAGAGTTACCTGAATCTAAGTTCCATGTGAACCTGAGGAAGAATTTTTCCCCTGTGAGGGTGACAGAGCACTGGAACAGGCTGCCCAGGTAGGTTCTGGAGTCTCCCTCTCTGGAGATATTCAAGAGCCATCTGGATGCATTCCTGTGTGATCTGGTATAGGTGATCTTGCTCTGGCAGGGGGGCTGGACCAGATTATCTTTTGAGGTCCCTTCCAGCCCTGACATTCTAACATTCTATGATTCAATGACAAGTAAAAATCCTGTATTTTCAGCCATAAGACTATTAAACAGATAGAGGAAAGGAACTGCTCCAATTCACTCAATGAATAACACACCTTTTTGAAAAAATAATGATACCTGTTTTTAGACTCTGAAGGTTTGCTTTGAACTGACAAAGTCCATTTTAACATTCCAGTTAAAGCTGATATTTCCTAAGTACAATAATGCCTTTGACTTTAAGAAATGGTTTGAGTTAAAGGTGAAATGGTAACGCACACTCCAGGTTTCCTTGGGATTTTGTTACTTTAGTCAAATGCTTTACTTCACATAAGGTTCCTTCTGTTGAATTGTAGTGCAACTATTTACTCAAGTGGCAGCAGCCTAACTCTGTGATAAATTAAATGGACATTTATCAAAGGCAAGCTGACAGGTTGAAATGTTAAATGTAAGCACTCTAAGACAAGTACAAATAGCTTCTACCTGGAGGTTGTGTATCTAAATCACTGGCTAGATATTTTAATTAACTTCTGCACGATAAAGAATGCCTGCTTCTGAATTGTTGAAGAACATTTCCTGAGAGAGGAAGATGCAAAATGTTGTGCAATATATTTTGAAGTAGTGGTTTTACATATAATGAAACCTGAAAGTCCTTCTTCTCATATAAGAAAGAGACAAATGCTGTATAGAAAGGTCTTGAGGTCAAGATTGAAAGCTAATTTAAATTAACAAGAGAGTTTCATCGGAAAGAGGTGTAAGGCATGGCCAGAGGGGTTTTCTTGAGGTCAGGATTTAAATGAAATGGAAAAACTGCACAGAGTTCCGTCAGCATTAGATGTGAGCAGAGTGGTTGTCATTACTGCATCTCATTGTATTCTTATACACTGGATTATGATCTAATAGCACACATGTAGTCACCTCAGGTTCTGAGGGAGTTTTGAGAAAGCCTAAAAGAAAGCCTAAAGAAAATACATCTCTGATGGGAAACAAAGTTAAAACACTTCTCTCATTTCTTAAATCCATCTAGTTTTCATGTCCTAACAACAGCAATCCTTACCAAGATGGGAAACAGAAGCAAGCTGCAAACCCACAGGAGTGCCACTCTAAGTGCCTTCTCATCAGTCCTTCACCTTTCAAACCACTGAAGCATCTCAATGCTTAAAACACTAATAAAACCAAAAAAGGTTTTACTCACAGTTAAAACCAGGTTCGATCGTTTTTCCAGCTTCAAGACTGTTTATTGTAATCTGAAAGATGATGTGCAGCAGCAGAAATGATAGACTGGTGAAACACAGAGATTTTAATAATCGTCCTGTATGCCCTGAAAGACAACAACAACAAAAAGATGCATGAATATAGGTGGTGAATTTCTAAACATTGCCTTGTTTTCAATATAAGAGCAGGAAAAATATCCTGACCGAGGATATTCTGCAAGTCAGGTCCGCATTACTCATCATTGTTCCTCAAGAGTCAACATCACAGCAAAAAACATGCTTAAGTTATAGTGTCATTGAGCACTCTTCAAGCACAGATCCAAATCATTTTACTGCTGATATTTCCTTTTCCTATTGGGCTTTAACAAAAAGTTTCTCAAGTCTCCAGATAGTAACTTGATCTCAGTAACGACACCACAATGCTTTTCACCATGTTACCTGGTACAAAGACAAAACAAGGATGATACTTCCAATCTGGAGAAGCTATAAAGCTGTTTGTCCAATTACTCTTTCCAAAACAAATTACATGGGAGCAGGAATAACAACATAAAACATTCAGTCTGGCTCAGGAGGACAGACATAATTCCAAATGATTCTTTGCCTTGTGCAGACTGCCCTCTTTCTCATCCTGTAAAAGGTGTTGAAAATAACTTTCAATCCACATAGACTTAGTCACAGTTTCTCCATGACTTATTCATAGATTCTTATGTTGGGTTGGAAGGGACCTTAAAGAACATCTAGTTCCAACCCCTTGCCACAGGTAGGGACACCTTCCACTAAACCAGGTTGCTGAAGTCTCATCCAACCTGACACTAAACACCTCCAGGAATGGAGTATCTATGACCTCCCTGGGCAACCTGTTGCAGTGTCTCACCACCCTCACTGTAAAGAATTACATATCTCAAAGCTGGAGACAGAGACTTTGACAGCAAAACTCTGTGGACTCAGCTGTGTTAAAATTTAGTTTGGTGATTTTTCAAACTGTGAGATAGAAATACTCCTTGGTGTTCAGGAGTTAACTGTTTGACAGATACCAAGCACTGAATTTTCCATATTGAAGTTGGATTTGGAAATTCTTTGCTAGACTTGTTTCAGTCAACCTCCAAAGGACAAAAAAGAAAATACAATCAGCCAACACACATTCACTTTCCAGTCTGTTCCCACATTAAAAAAAGAGAACCATTAAAAATCTTGGATCCATGTTTCAATACTTCAATTGTCTGAGCTCTCTGAAATACATCTCAATTTTAGACTTCATTTTTTAGGGCCTGAAAACAAACATATCTGAACTGTAGATTGAACAAAGCATTTCCTTAACAAAGCTTCAACTTTTGAACTTCTTCCTTTTAGAATAACACTTTAGGGTTTATTTCTTGAAAGGCTGAAATGTTGAAAAAAGATCTTTCTGCACAAAGTTAGGGAGAATTTGAAAGAACCATTATCAGTCATGACAATAAATACTTTGTGCGTTGGTAAATGTGACAGGGAAAATGCAGAGGTGGAAGGTAGTTAGACATGTTCAATGCAGGGTACACCATTCTGCAAGGGCTGCTCACTTTATGGCCACCAATGGGCCAGGACCACCTACAGATCACACTGAGTAGCAGCCCTTTGCCTACATCACATTCAGCTATGCCAGCAGGAACTAGACATACAAAGAATTTGAAGACAGGTAAGAAATACTGTGTCCCTAACTTCAAAAGTTTTGGAGAGGCATCAACAAGTTGGGAGGAATGGCAGCATTAAAAATCAGCAAACAACTGGATACATCATTTATGCCAGGGAAGAAGTGACAGATTTGGATAAGGGATGAGTTTCAGCTTAGAGTGGGGTTTGGATAAACCCATAGGACTGTATTTTAACTTCTTTTTTTTTTTCTTTCTACTGGAAATTTAGTTCTAAGTGACCTAAAGAGAAGATTAACTCTGTGTGTACAAAACTGAGGTGGCAAGAGAAGAAACAGATGAAATTAACCTCCTGAAATACAACAAAGATTCTGATGAGAAGTTAAAAAATGTATTTGTCACCCTTCTTTAATTGTGATTCATTCTAATTCACTCATAGTTACAGGTTAGGAAATGTTTGGGGTTTTTTGATATATACTTCATTTGTGCTAACATGACAGCCCCTGGGGACATAAACAGAAGCTGATTTTCCCAGAGAGAAGATGACAGCAATTGTTCCGAAGTCACAGCACTCAGTCCCTCATTTGTGTCCCTAAACTTGTGTGTGTCCATAAAAATAAACCAAGAAAAATCTGGGGAAAATAAAAATCCCAAAGGTTTGTAGCTTAAGTGCTGGATTCTGGTTTTACTGACATCAGCAAGATGCTACCAGCTTCAGCAAACTGTGGGGAATGGAAATGAGAGAGCAGAATTGTCTCAAAACTGACCTGAAATGCTAAGTGGGTTTGCTTTCAGGTGCAGAGTGTCATTCCTAATCCATCCAGTGAGATCAAAGCCTGGCACGTAGCTTTAGAAGCATACCCTTGTGCACCTTGGAAATACACATGGAGGTGGCTCCAGCTTCCTTGTCCCTGCAGAAGGCTCCAGGAGATGGCTTTCTGCCCTCTGCTTAAGCCTGAAGGAAGCTGGTCTGAATGTGAAGGCTTCATTCCCCTCTTTTTCTCTAGCCCTGCTCCCACACTAAATTGGACTCAAGAGGCCCAGAAGCTTTTCACACGTGGTAGAGGAATCCATTTCTTATTTTTCAAAGGTAGTCCAGCCAAGAGTGGGATTAGTGATGGCATGTCCCCTCCAGCCACAGGCATGTAACTCCAGTACAATTAGCTATTTGAACGTGTCCAGCTATGCCTTCTGCCTTCAACAGACAGTTGGACCTCCTGATGGCCAACTCCATGATTGTCTGCAGAGGTGGAGGCTGCTCCTCACATCATTTTCAAAGGCAATCCAGCCAAGAGTGGGATTAGTATGGCATGTCCCCTCCAGCTCCTGACATCATTTTCAACAATGCATCCTGCCTGGAGACAAGAACACTCTGGGGACATGTTCTTGTGGCCTTTCAGTACTTGAAAAGGGCTTACAGTAAAGATGGGGACAAGGTTTTTTATCAAGGCCTATTATCACAGGACATGGAGTGATCTGAAAGAATACAGATTTAGACTAGAGAGAAGAAGTTTTTTTAGTGAGAGTGGTGAAACACTGGCCTAGGCTGTACAGAGAGCTGGTAGAAGCCCCATTCCCAGAAACATTCAGGGTCATGCTGGATGAACTCTGAATAACCTGATAAAGTTGAATATGTTCCTGCTCAGTGCAGTGGTGTTGGACTAAATGACCTATGAAAGCCCTTTCCAAGCCCAAATATTCTATAATTCTAAAACAGAGGAGGAAAATAACAGGTTCTAAAAGTTAATTTAAGACTATTTACTATTCCAAAGTGCATTTCCTGAAATGAGGAAAGCTGTGGAGGGACTTTTTAGGATGTCAGGTAGCGATAGGATTAGGAAGAATGGAACAAAGCTAGAAATGGGTAGACTGGATGTTAGAAAGAAGTTCATCAGCATGAGGGTGGTGAGACCCTGGGATGGGGTGGTCAAAGCCCCATCCCTGGTGGTGTTTAAGGCCAGGCTGGATGAGGCTCTGGACAGCCTGTTCTAGTGTGAGGTGTCCCTGCCCATTGCAGGAGGGTTGGAACTAGATGATCCTTGTGGTGCCTTCCAAACCTGACTGATTCTATGATTCCTTCATCATGGTCACACCTAGACACCTGAAGGGTAGATATAAGAGTGTTTGAGAGTTTTATTTTTGAGGCTTTTATTATTTTGCACTGGGACTTTTTGTGTATACAACCTTAGTGCAGCATTTGTTTAAATCAGTTGGGCTTTAGGTAGTTTTGGATAATCCACAAACTGCTGCACCACTTTCAATTGTACTTGATGAGTTTTGCTTGGGAATTTTTTTATGCACCATTTTTTATTCAGATCACAGCAGATGAAATGCCAAAGCACAAATAGTTTTTCACATAGGCTTTGATAGCATGCTGTGAGTGAAAAATATTAATGTGCATTTATCTCCTGAACTAGTGACACTACAGTTAATAAAGATACTCTATTACTGCCTTGTAGGATTTAGTTTTTAATAAACATCTTCATCATCAAGTGACAAACATAACACTAAAGAGCTCTGAGGACAAGCCTTGGTTACAGTAAACTTCTGCAGCACAGGCAGTGGCACAGAATTTCTTTCAGCTGCAAATCTTTTCTTTTAACTTCTTGGTTTGCCATCAGGAAACCTAGCATCACTTCAGAGCCTAAGTGGAACCAAGGTTGTGAGGGTTTGATCTTCTGCACCTTGGATCCAAACTGGACTCTATCAACATCATCTACATTGTAGATTGGGGCAGCTAAGGGTGGAGAGTTCTGCATCCAGTTCTGGAGCCTCTAATACAAGAGGGATGTGGAGATGCTGGAGCATGTCCAGAGAAGGACCACGAGGATGATCAGAGGGCTGGAGCACCTCTGCTATGAGGGCAGACTGAAAGAGTTGGGGCTGTTCAGTCTGGAGAAGAGGAGGCTCTGAGGTGACCTTCTTGTGGCCTTCCAGTATCTGAAGGGGGCCTACAAAAACACTTGGGAGGGACCTTTTAGGCTATCAGGTTGTGACAGGACTAGGGGGAATAAAGCAAAGCTGATTCAGACTGGATGTGAGGAAGTTCTTCAGCATGAGAGTGTCGAGAGCCTGGAATGGGTTGCCCAGGTTGGTGATTCCATGCAGCAAGCAGGAACATCTTCAGCTAGATCAGGTTGCTCAGAGCTTCATGCAGGTATGGTACTTGTACCACCTTTCTGGACAACCTGTGCTAGTGTTTCATGACCCTCACTGACATGCTTGCTATTGCCAGTTTTATCTACAATTAATTTTTCCTGCATGCAGAATATCCACAGCATTTTTACAGCCTGGAGGAGGCTCAGGGGTGACCTCCTTGCTGTCTACAACTACCCGAAGGGAGGCTGTAGCCAGGTGGAGTTGGTCTCTTCTCCCAGACAACCAGCAACAGAACAAGGGGACACAGTCTCAAGTTGTGCCAGGGGAAGTATAGGCTGGATGTTAGGAGGAAGTTCTTCACAGAGAGAGTGATTGGCATTGGAACGGGCTGCCCAGGGAGGTGGTGGATTTGCCATCCCTGGAGGTATTGAAGAAAAGCCTGGATGAGGCACTTAGTGCTGTGGTCTAGATGACTGGATAGGGCTGGGTGATAGGTTGGGTTCTGTGCTTAGAGGCTGGCCTCCTGAGTGCTGAGCTGCAATGAGACAAAGCTATGAGTAGGGAACAGAGGAAAGCAAACACAGGGAAGTACCATATTAGGAATAAAACATAAAAAATATGTGCCTTGTAGGTTGTGCAATGGCAAGCCACTGAGCCACCAGGTAAAGTAATTGCATATCAGCTCCTATTCACTAATAAACTCCCCCCAAAAAAGACAAAACTTAAATCATCCTGCAGCTGCCAGGAGTTATCTTAATGGTTGAAAATCTTCTATCATTTCCCACCCAAAATGAAAGCAAAACTTAAATTGTTCCTCCTTTCTTGAAAGCCCTGCTGTCTTTCAGCTGCACACTAAAGCACTGTTAGCAGTACATCTATATTTAGTTTAATAGAAAATGCATTTCTATTTCCCCCCCCCAAAGAGTATCTTACATTTCAGCATTATCTTTTACCCAGAGGATTTCAGCTTACTGAAACAGCAGGCAGACATCACCACTGCACAAATACAAACCCACTTGGTTCCTTTGCCTGATTTCCAGCAGCAAGACAAAAAATGAAGAGCACTGAACTAATGTCATGGGGTTTGATCTGTACCTGCCCAGGTCCAAGCCTTAAAATGTGAATCCATAAAAAACAGCACAAGATTTGTATCTATATATAAAGTTCTCTGCTCAAGCAGCCCCAATGAATCATAGAATGCACAGGGTTGGAAGGGAACTTTAAAGACCACCTACTCCAACCTCTTTGCTGTAAGCAGGGACACTCCCAATTAAATCAGGTTGCTCAAAGTTCCATCAAGCCTCATCCTGAATGTCTCCAAGGATGAGACCTCCAAAACTTCACCGGCCAACATGATCCAGTGTTCCACCATCCTCATAGTAAAGAACTTCCTCTTTTCCTATCTAAATCTGCCCTTCTCTAGTTTAAGACCATTGGCCCTTGTACTAGTGCCATGTGCCTTTGTAATAAGTCCCTTCCCAGCTTTCTGGTAGGCCCCCTTCAGGTACTGGGAGGCTGCTATATGGTCTCCCTGAAACATTCTCTTCTGCAGGCTGAACAATCCCAACTCTCTCAGCCTGCATTCGTAGAATCTTAGAATCATAGAATTGTCAGGGCTGGAAGGGACCTCAAGGATCACCTGGTTCCAACCCTCTGCCACAGGCAAGGACAATTCAGAGCAAAGCATTACCAGATTTCAGAATTTCCAGAAGAATTTCCCCAATGTTTGAACTGTTTTGTCCCAAAGAGGTCAACTATTCCCATATGGAGCCAAATGCTGCAATCTCCAGCTGTACCCAACAGGAAAAAAAAGAAAGAGTAAACTTAACAAAAAACTCCACCATGATTCCTTAGTTTCATAGGATCTCAGGATGTCAGGGGTTGGAAAGCACCCAAGGAAATCATGAAGTGCAACCCCCCTGCCAAAGCAGGACCACACAATCTAGCACAGATCAGAGGAACACATCCAGACAGGCCTTGAAAGGCTCCAGGGAAGGAGACTTCACAACCTCTCTGAAGAGCCTGTTCCAGTGCTCTGTGACCCTTACAGTCAAAAAGTTCCCCCTTGTGTTAAGGTGGAACCTCTTGTGCTGCAAGAACACAAGTTTCAAGCTACTTTTTGTATTCCTTTGCATTTCAAATCATACCATTTCTTACATCACAAACCCACCAGAATTTCCATCAGTTTATCATAAAATACCTCAACATTTTACGTTACTTTCTAAAGCAAAAGAAGACAAATTGTTCCAGACTCTTCATCTGCACCAAAAAAAATGTGGGTTTCTGATGTAATTGAGCATGTCCTTGCTTACTGCAGAGGGGACTGGACTTGATGACCTCAGAGGTCCCTTCCAACACAACTCATTCTATGATATTCTTTCATATAACAGAATCACAAAATTGTCAGGGCTAGAAGGGACCTCAAGGATCATCTAGATCCAACATGGGCAGGAACACCTCACACTAGATCAGGTTGCTCAGAGCCACATCCAGCCTGGCCCCTTAAAGACCTCCAAGAATGGGGCTTCTACCACCTCCCTGGGCAACCTGTTCCAGTGTCTCACCACCCTCATGGCGAAGAACTTCTTCCTGACATCCAATCTGAATCTCCCTACTTCTAATTTTGCTCCATTCCCCCTAGTCCTATCACTACCTGGTGCCCTAAAAAGTCCCTCCCCAGCTTTCTTGTAGGCTCCCTTCAGATACTGGAAGGCCACAATAAGGTCCCCTCAGAGATTATTATGCAGTATTCTATCCCATTTTACATGTATTTCCTTACATTCCTCTTTCTGTTCCTCATTCTCTTTCAAATACTACAGAGCTCTAAGGGGGGGGGGGGGGGGGNGGTGCGGGGGGGGGGGGGGGGGAGGGGAGCGTGAGTTTGTTTAGAGATAGAAATATTGCAGGGATGCCAGACAGACTTGGGTAAACACAGTAAAAAATGTTATGTGTAATTTCAAAGGAAAAAAAGTCTGATTTAGAAATGCAAACATACAAGTGCTGCATGGGATAACAAATGTCTGCTTACTCCAGCTTCTTGCAGGATTTCCTGTTTTAACTAGAAGTTTTTGTGCCCAGACTATTACTAAAACTGAGCTGTATCCTGTGCATCAATAGACAATGCCATCCTTCAAGCTAGTCTTAATCTCCAGCTTGCAAGTTTACAGAGGCAATTTAGCCATTCTGTTAACAAAATATTTTGTCAGACAACACACAGCTTGACCATTCTGGTTTGGTTTGTTGTTTTGGTTTGTTTTTTTTTTTTCCAGATGATACTCATTAACTTACAAAACAAACAACGGCTACTTGATGTCTGCTTCTTGACAGGTGACTGTACCAACCTAAACACAGGAAATACATATCATAGATTCACAGAATGGTTTAGACTGGAAGGCAACTTAAAGATCACCTAATTCCAATCACATCTTCCACTAGACCAGGCTGATCAAGGCTTCATCCAACCTGGCCTTGAACAGCTTCAGGGAGGGGGGCTTCCATGATCTCCCTGAGCAACCTGTTCCGGTGTCTCAACACACTCACTTAGAAGAATTTCTCCCTAATCCCCAGTCTAAATCTGCCCTCCTCAAGCATCTGCCCTCCTCAAGCTTCAATCCATTCCCTCCTCTCCTATCACTACAAGCCCTTATGAACAGACCCTTCTCTGCTTTCCTGTAGGTCCCCCTTCAGGTACTGGAAGGCTACTACAAGGTCTTGCCAGAGCCTTCTTTTCTCCAGGTTCAACAGCCCCAACTCTCACAGGCTGTCTCCATAGGAGAGGTGCTCCAACCCCCTGAACCTCTTCATGGTCCTACTCTGGACCTGATTTAGCAGTTCTATGTTCCTCTTATGCTGGGGGCACCAGAGCTGGATGCTCTGGTGGTGTCTGACAAGCACAGAGGAGAGTGCAGAATCACCTCCCTCATCCTGCTGGTCACACTTCTCTTGCCACAACCCAGCACACAGCTACCTTCTGGACTGCAGCAACCATTGCCAGCTCACGGTGAGTTTTTCATCCACTAACAACCTCAAGTCCTTCTCCTCAAGATCACTCTTAAGCCACTGCTCACTCAGCCTATATTTGTTCTCAGATGTTAGTACATACGTGAACACTGAGCAATTTTAAGCCAGAGTTGTTCTTTCACAAGAGGATTTGAGGCTTTTAATACAGAGTTTCAGTTACTTCCCTTGAGGAACCAGACTCTCTATGTTTGCTACTAACAATATTTATTTTGAATTAAAATTCATTCAGTCATTATAGTGTGGAGCTTAGCTGCCCACTGGGGTTAAACTGTGACAGTAGACTATAAATACATCTGAAATCTGGACATCAAGTAACCCTCGATTTCTACAGGAGAAGAAATCACATTTTTCAAATGGACCTCAGTGCAACGCTGAGATCCTGCCAACACCACTTGTGTTTCCTTGCAAAGGGAATGCAAAAGGTATTCGTTGAAACATCCAGCAAAACCAGCAGAGAGCAACTAGATGTATACTGTACCTCATATCAATTCCACACCATTTCTTCCCTCTTAATCTCTCTGCATTAAAATCATTGCAGTAAACATGGAATCGTTAAGGTTGGAAAAGACCTTTAAGATCATCAAGTCCAACTGTAACCAAACTACCACAACCACTAAACTATATCCTGAAGTACCACATCTCCATGCTTATTGAACGTCTCCAGGGATAGAGACTCCACCTCCCTGGGTAGCCTATTTCAATGCCTCAACAGTCTTTTGGTACAGATTTTTCCCTAATATCCAACCTGAACTTCCCCTGGCACAACTTAAGCTCATTTCCTCTCATTCTGTCACTGGTTACCTGGGAGAAGAGACCACCACCATCCTCACGATAACCTCATTTCAGGTAATTGTAGAGAGCAATAAGGTCTTCCCTTAGCCTTCTCTTCCCCAGTAAACAACTCAAATATACTGGAACGGGTTGCCCAAGGAGGTTGTGGATGCTCCCCCCACTAGAGATATTCAAGGCCAAGTTGGATGAGGCCTTGAGCGATCTGTTCTAGTGGGAGGTGTCCCTGCCTGTGGGAGAGCACTCTCCCTAGGCAGGCATGAGCTGTAAATATCTGAGCTCATGCTGCCAACTGTCCTTGGCTGTCTGGGTCCCAGGACAGTTGGCTGTAAACAGTGAGCACCCCACGCACACCTGCAGGGGGCTGAGCTTGCCGTTCCACGGGGTGGACACCAGGGGATTGACTGACCTATCCATACCTTGTTTGTAGCTCTGAACCAATCTGTACCTTCCACATATGTAAACCTTAGCTAGTTGTGCACACCTCTGCTAAAGGGGTATATAAGCTGTTGCACTTCTGGAATAAAGCTGTACTGCACTGCACTGACCATAAGGCTGCTGGCAGCTGAGTCCTCGTCAGTACCCCGATCGATTCTCGGCCTCCCCGGCGGCCTGCCACCCGCACCTGCCTATGGTGGGGGGGTGGATCTAGATGCTATTTGAGGTCCCTTCCAACCTAAACCATTCTATGATTCTGTGATTATACACTGGCTATCACTCTAGGCAGATCAGACAAAGGAATTTTGTACAAATAATCCACTACTTTTAACTCAAATATGTTTGCCATGAAGTCTCTTAGGTCAGCCTACAGGTAAAGACCAGAAATGAGCCATCACATTTCCATATGAAGATACCTGTTATATTGTCTGGACAAAAAACTGCAGAGAGGAGCAGAAAGTTCTGACCCAATGATAAGCATCCTGTGCTTTGCATAGTGGAAAAAGGAGGCCAACATTCTAGCAAGCTGAGTCCTTGCTAATAAAGTGTCTTTCAGAGAAGTGCACAGTTGAGTAACAAATGCACAGCAATGCCTTTCCTTCCTTGGATGCTGCTACCATGTACCAGGCATTTGGTGGCAGCAGACTAAATACTTGCATGCTAAAACACAGAATCCAGACCCGGTATTGACACTTGGAAATCTTAAATCACTTCTGTGGACAAACCAAATCGCTGATGTTCTGAACACAGCTGAGGAAGAGTGAGAAGCTGCATATTAGCACACAATTCTGGGAAGAAGAAATGTTTTAATTACACTCTTAATGTGAAGGTTGTGAACAGAGATGCAGGTTTAACAAGTGAAAGACTAGAAGGAGGAAAAAAAAGTATCTCTGAATTTCCAGAATGATTTTTAAGCAGGTGAAAGAAGATAATTTTGTGATGACAGAAATATTTGTGAAAAAGGAAGCTCAAAAGTGTGAGATGCCAAGGCAAAAAACCCAAACCCAACAGCAGAACAGACTTGTACACTGCAATGCCATAGAATCATAGAATGGGCTGGGCTGGAACCGACCTCCAAAGCTCATCTAGTCCAACCCCCTCTGCAGTCGGCAGGGACATCTGCAACTAGATCAGGCTGCCCAGAGCCCTGTCGAGCCTCACCTTGAATACCTCCAGGGATGGGGCCCCAACCACCTCCCTGGGCAACTTGCTCCAGGGTTCCACCACTCTCACAGTAAAGAACCGCTTCCTAACATCCAATCTAAATCTGCTCTTTTCTAGTTTGAAGTCATCGCCCCTTGTCCTATCACCACAGGTCTCTGTAAAGTCTCTCCAGCCTTCTAGTAGGTCTCCTTCAGCTACTGGAAGGTCACTATTAAGTCTTCTCAGAGCATCCTCTTCTCCAGGCTGAACAACCCTACCTCCCTCCACCTACTCTCATAACAGAGGTGTTCCAACCCCTTGATCATTTTCATGGCCCTCCTCTGGACCATGTCCTCCCTATATTGAGGGCTCTAGATCTGGACATAATGCTCCATGTGAGGTTTCACCAGAGCAGAGTGAAGTGGTGGAATCACCTCTCTGGATCTGCTGGCAACACTCTTTTTGATGCAGCCCAGGATGCGATTTGTTTTCTGAACTGCAAGCTCTCACTATCTGATCCTGTCCAGCTTCTCATCCATCAGTACCCCTAAGTCCTTTTCCACAAGGCTGCATTCTGTCACCTCAAGGTAGCAAGGATTGCTCCTGCCCATCAACCAACAGTTTACTGTTAAATCTCAAAAGCTGTAAATATAAAAGCAGCTAAGAACATTTGTATGCACACTGGCACAGACCAAAAGTCCATTCTCACCAGCAATCAGTGGCAGCAATAAGAAGATGTCTGGGAAGTGTGCAAGAAGATGAATGCTCCCTCCAAGGCTCTAACCTTTTTGTGACTGCTTGAAGCAGATATTGTGGTGAACTCCTTCTCCATGAACTCTCCCAGCCATATGAATTTTCAGCAGACATAACGTCTTGCAGCAGGAACTGCCACGGTCAGCTGTATACACACAGATGAACAACATCCTTCTGCTTGTTCTCAGCCCTCACATTATGAGAAAAACAGAATAATTAGTTACTCTCAAACCTTTCCCTATCCCTTATGATTTCGTACCTCACAAACACACAATCTTTCACTTGCCTCTTTTCTCAGCCAGAGTCCTATCTCTCTGTTCCTCAGACACTGCTGTATAGACCTTTGTTACCCCCACCATCTATCTCTTCAACTGGAGAAGAGAAGGCTCGAGGGAGACCTGAAAGAGGACTTACAGGAAAGATTTGGAGCACTCCTTTTACCAGGGCCTGTTGTGACAGGACAAAGTGTGATGTTTTTTTCAGTTTTAAACTGAAAGAGGGGAGATTTAAACAAGATGGGAGGAAAAACATTTTACAGTGAGGGTGATGAGACACTGGTCTAGGTTGCCCAGAGAAGTGGTAGAAGCCTCATCCCCAGTAATGTTCAGGTCAGATTGGATGGAATTCTGAGCAGATGTCCCTGCTGACTGCAGGGGTTTGGACTAGATGACCTTTAAAGGTCCCCTCCAACCCAAATCATTCAATGATTCTTTCCAGTTCAACTACATGCCTTTAGGGTAGGGTGTCACCATCACTACAAAACACAGACCGCTTATGGCATTACACAGCAGCACAATGTTGTTCTGGTTCATTTTGCTTCATTCCTATATGTCACGTTTCTTTTTTTTCCTGCCTCTGCTGAGGCTCTGAACTAATGTTTCCATGAATGTATGCACCATGAGCCCTGGATTGCATTCTTGAAGGACTATGTCAGCTCAGTGACCACTTTTTTCTGTGTGATTTCTTTTCTTTTCTAAACTTCAGCTTTACATACACTTGTCCCACAACAACACAAGTGGGATAAAAGGAAACCATTGCATTCACTGACTGAAGGATCATCTTTGTTGCTGCAGAGATGTGAATTGGGTGGGAGTGTTGATCTGCCCACAGGTAGGAAGGCTCTGCACGTGGATCTGGGAAGGCTGAACTGATGGGCCGAGGCCAACGGGATGAGGTTCAACAAGGCCAAGTGCTGCGTGGGGAACACAACAATCCCATGTGATGCTACAGGATTAGGGAAGAGTGGCTGGAAACTGCCCAGTAGAGAACAACTTAGGGCTGCTGGTTGGCAGCCATCTGAACATGAGCCAGTGTGTTGTCAGACAACACCCTGCCTTGCATCAGGAATAGTGTGGCCAGCAGGTGAAACTGCACCTCAAATTCTGCATTCAGTCCTCTCACTATAAGATGGACATTGAGGTGCTGGAGCAGGTCCAGAGAAGGGCAGCAAAGCTGATGAAGAGTCTGGAGAACCAGTCTTCTGAGAAGTTGCTGAGGGAACCAGGGCTGTTTAGTCAGGAAGAGGCTAAGGGGAGACCTTACTGCTCTCTAGAATTCCATGAAAAGAGGTTGCAGCAAGGTGCTGATCAGTATCTTCTCCCAGGTAACTTGCAATAGGATGAGAGAAAACAGCCTCAAATTATGACAAAGGAGGATTGGATTGGATATTAGGGAAAAACCTTTACTGAAAGAGAGGTCAAGTGTTGAAACAGGCTGCCCAGGGGAGTATTTGAGCCACCATCCCTGGGGGTGTTCAAAAAAAGTGTAGGTGTGGAACTTCAGGATGTGGTTTAGTGGGCAGGGTGGTTGGTGTGTTGATGGTTGGACTCGATGACCTTAGAGGTCTGTTCCAACCTTAATGATTCCATGACTGTATGAATGCAGAGGTCAGTAGATGCATGTTCTTTCAATCCTGACACTTCTTGGGAAAGCACATCAATCTCCACTTCAAGAAATACCTTTCAAAATTCTCTTGTCACATTAGACACTTTGAAGGACTGTTAAGTTTTATTAGTTTGTTTCTGAATAGATTAATTCTCCCAAAGCACAACTTATCTATTGTAGTGCCTGGAATCCGTAGCAAGGACGATTGCCTAGCACACTCAATCAAGTTGTCAAACACCAACTCATTTCATCCACACATCAAAAACTACCTGAAGGAAAGCATATGCAGTCTTCAAAGAGAAACTCTCTAGTTCTTCTCTGTACCCCTGTGAGATGTCATCGAGGTTTTTCACAATAGCTTTATTTCTCCATGAAGAACAACCAATTAGCAAGCAGTCGCTGAGGGACATTGGCAGAGTAACGCTCATGTCCAACCAGATCCAATCTATCTGGCATTTTGTCCTCTGGGATTGACATAAAAGGATCAGTAGTTTCATTCTTTCACGTACAGCAAAAATTGTGGGGATCCTGCAGCCAAATGTAGTAAAACTGCTTCAGCACTGAAGCTGAATTTGGCACTGATGCTCTGCACACATGTAATGCAATTGTTGTCCAAGCAGTATTTCAGGATCCAAGAGGCCTCTGGAGTGGTCTATGAGACACTGCTGCGATTCAGCAGGGATTTCTCACACATCTGTCTTTCTGGTAGGAGGATTTGGAATCATCCCTTGGTCAGCAGTAGGGCCAATGGGACAACAACCTGACAACTCTCCCAAAAAGCACTAGGGTCTGCAACAGAGGACTGCACCATTTACACCTTGTTAGAAAGGCCTGCTGTGTGAACACTGCTAAATACTTTTGCCTGTGGTAAGAGGCCTAAGTATGGAGCAAGAAAGCCTATGTAGACCGCAACAAGAACGAATCATTTCAGCTGGACAAGACTTTTAAGATTAGCAAGTCCAACCATTAACGCAGCACTGCCAAATGACCACTCAAATCATGTCCCTCAGCACCACACCAACCATATCTTTTACATCCTTCAGGGATGATGACTCCACCATATCCCTGTGTAGGCAACTCCAGGGCTTGACCATCCTTTTGTGAAAGAAATTATTCCTACTATCTAAATCAAACCTCCTGTGGTCCAACCTGAGGCCATTTCCTCTTGTCCTATTGCTTGCTGCCAGGGAGAACAGACACACACACACACGCACCACCTCACTACAACCTACTTTCAGGTAGTTGCAAAGAGCAAAAAGGTCTCCCCTAAGCCTTCCTTTTCTAAACAACCCCAGCTTCCTCAGCTGCTCCTCACAAGACTTGTGTTCTAGACCTTCCATCACTTTCATTGCCCTTCTTTGAACATGCTCCAGCACATCAGTGTAATTCTTGTACTGAGGGACCTAAAACTCAACGGACTATTCCAGGAGATATGTAAGATGATGTATTAGAATACACTTTACTACCATGTTTCCCTGGCTATGGTGCAACTGAACTGCTTGCTCTTTTCATGGCCTGCATTTCAAAACAAAGGAAATGTTGAGAGGTATAAAGCATGGAGGTTATGGAGTACCTCAACCATGAAGGCACTTCTGTGTTCCTCACAACTATTAAAGGTAGTGTCTCAGTTCTATGTGTGAGCTCTAAGTCTCAATCTGGAGAAAAGAACAGAAAAATAATCTCTACCATTCTCAGAGACTATGCAGGGAAACGAGCTAAGTAGTACCTCTAAAAACTACTCAGGCATTTTTAATCACCCAGAAGGTTATACAACAGCCAAAGGGACTTTGACACTGTAAAATATCAGCTCAAAAAATGCCCCAAAGAGCCCTGTGATCCTGCGCTTTGTGCCTTCTGTTGAATGCTGAAGGGCTCTAAGAGGTTTCAGGGAGAGTTCTTAAAAGTCTCTGAGAGCTTAGGTGCCCAGAATATATATTTCTATTATCTCTGCAAATCTAAAAAGATAAGAAATCAAGGAAAAAAATAATCTCTAACTGTCAAAGCTGGAGATTCAAGTGTGGAAGACAAGAAGAAAACTCTGGTTTGGCAATATGACCTCTGGGGGTGTTCTTTAAGTCACTGGCATCGTTGCAGCAGTGTAATGCCTGATCTGCACTTAGCATAATCTTATTATCATAAATATTGTTATGATCATCCTGGAAAAACTTCATAGAAAATCTACTGAAATCTATTAAAAGAATGGTTTGAGATTGTTTCTTTGGTTTGGTTTGGGTTTATTATTAGGAGAAAACAGTGAGTGTATCTCTAAGGTGAAAAAAACTGAAACATACATCTTCACCTGCATATAGGTTGGTCTTCTGGAGTACCTAAAAAATGTTGCTATGAAATGAAAGCCAAAGATTTTACATTATTGTGGAGACAAGAATGGACATAGTTAAGCATACACATGAGTGTTGTGTACATGCAGAAGGACCCAGTGGCCACATAAATATACCACAGAATGGCTTGGGTTTAAAGGAACCACTAAAAGCCACCTAGTCTAACTTGCCTGCAGTCAGCAGGGACATCTGCAACTAGAGCAGGTTGCTCAAAGCCCCATCCAACCTGACCTGGAATGGTTCCAAGGATGGGGCTTCTACCACCTCTCTGGACAGCCTGGGTCAGTGTTTTGCCACTCTCAGTGTAAAATAAAAAAATCCTCTCTAGTCTGGGTCTCCCCTCCTTTAGGTTTAAACCCATCACCCCTTGCCCTGTCACTTTGCTATGCAGACAATATTTTCTGAGCTCACATCACAGCTAATAATTTCACTTGTACATTGAGAGGCAACAGTGTGCAAAATCCATTTTGTCATCAAGATTCAGTCTTATAAAACATGTGCTTCACCAATTTCAGCACGGAGTGTGCTGGGCATTTGAGGAGGAAAGAATCATGAAGACTGGAAATGACCTCCAAGATCATCAGGTACAATCATCAACCCACCACTACCATGCCCACGAAACCATGTCCTGAAGTGCCATATCTACATATGCTTTTGAACACCTTCAGGGACGGTGACTCGTCCATCTTGCTGGGCAGCCTGTTTCAATGCCTGGCCACTTTTGTCAGGAAAGAAATTATTTCTAATATCCAGATGAAACCTCCCCCAGCACAACTTAGAGTTATTTCCTCTTCTCCTATTGCAACTTACTTGGGAGAAGAGCCCAACCCCCACCTTGCTACGACCTCCTTTCAGGTAGTTGTAGAGAGCAAGAAGATTTCCCCTCAGTCCCCTTTTCTCCAGACTAAACAAGCCCAGCTCCCCCTCATAAGCTTTATTCTCCAACTCTCTCGCCAGCTTCATTGCCCTTCAAAGATTTAACCCAGAACAAAGTGCAGCTATCACCTGGCCTTGTGTCGTGTTCATACACTTAACACAAAAGCATTTCAAACAGAAAAATACTAAACCATGAAGTGCAATAATGAAGGGGGAAACACATACCTGATGTTTAACACTGGAGCCCCAGTGTTAAAACAAAAACCAGCCATACATCTTGCACACGTATGCTCCTGGTATAAAAACCATCTGTATTCAGCACAGAGTTAGTAGCCTAAGCTGTTTTCCAGTCAGACACAGTCAGATCTTTTCTTAGTCTACAGCATACTAAAAATATTTCATATGAAGCAACGTGCACAAGGATCACCGAAGTGGAAGCCTGATTCTATTTTTGATTGCCAGCCTTTAATGATTCAGGCTGAAATTCCAGTTGCTAAAGGAACTTTAACGATACTTGGCCGGAAAGATGGAATGCCACTGTTCGGCTCAAGAAATACAATTATTTAGCTTGAGCTTCCCAAGAATTAGGTCTTTTCTTTATATATGTTTTCAACATAGTGAAGAATTTCCACTTCAGTGAATACCAACATTTCCTCACTGAAAAAAATCAGACCTCTAATTTTATAGCAGTACACACTCCTCCTTTTAAAGTGCATCCGAATTAATAACAGCTCAAAAGGAATTTTTCATAGAAAGTTATGAAATCACAGAAAGAGAAGGGACATTGGAAAAGGAACAGCAACAACACACGGCATTAGCAAGCATCTTCTGAAGTGACACTTTAAAGCAGCACTAAATTGGTTGCTTTTGTACCAGCATGAGGTTTGTGTAATAGATGACAGCAAGGCCTGCTATGAAGGGTTCAGGGCTGTTTGCTGGGGATAACCTTTGGAGTACATCCAGGGCTCTTTGCCACATGTTAGCGACGGAGCCTTGCAAACTCATGCTAATATAACCATGTTTGTGTTGATACACCACCACGGCAACATTTGATCTCTATATAATAGGCAGCTCTCACAGAATCACAGAATATTAGAGGTTGGAAGGGACCTCCAGAGATCATTGAGTCCAACCCCCTTGCCAAAGCTACATCACCTTGGGCAGTCCACACAGTAATCACCCAGATGGGGGTTGTAAAGTCTCCAGAGGAGAATCCACAACCCCCCTGGGCAGCCTGTTCAAGTGCACACTCATGTAAAGAAGTTTCTCCTCATGTTGAGGTGAAACCTTCAAGTTTGTATCCATTGTTCCTTGTCTTATTGCTGTGCACCAGCAAAAAGAGATTGACGTCATCCACTTGACACCCACCCTTCAGATACTCATAGACTGCAATGTATGTCTGAGCACACTTTTGCAAGCAGAGTTACATGAGAATCATAGAACCATAGACTGCTTTGGGTTGGAAGGGATCTTAAAGGTTATCTGGTTCAACCCCCCTGCAGGCAGCAGGGACATCTTCGACTAGATCAGGTTGATCAGGTCTCCTGAAATGGTTCATAGACTGCTTTGGGTTGGAAGGAAGACTTAAAGGTCATCTAGTCCAACTCCTATGCAGTGAGCAAGGATATTTTCAACTAGATCCAGCATAGGGGAATTATTTTTGTATTTTTTTTTTTTATGGAGAGGAAACACCAGCAAGACTAATCCACCAGATGAAGATGAATCTACTGTAAGCAATGTTTTTGTGTCTCTCTTCTCTGTCCTTCCTTTGCCTATTTAAATGAAAAACTCTTTCAGGCCAGGCCTGGCTTGATGTGAGCAGTGGCTCTGACACTGAGGCCTGCATCATAGAATCTTTTGGTTGGAAGGGACATAGTCTAACTCTCCTGCAGTGTACATGGACATCTGCAACTAGATCAAGTTCCTTGGAGCCTTGTCCAACCTGACCTGGAATGTTTCCAGGCATGGGGCTTCAACCACCTGTCTGTGCAACCTGTTCTATTTGGGATACTTAAAACTAAATGAAACTCTAACTTCACCCCACTGCAAAACACTGTGCTGGGCGCTCTGGCAAGGGAAAACATAACCCACATCTGCTGCCCACATTGCCCAGCACTGAGGGAGATGAATCAGATCAGCTTGGTCCACCTCAGCATCACATGAGGGGCACACACAGCCTCCCCTGAAAGCTGAGCTCTGCTCCAGCAGCACAGTATGGATATATCACTCTGTGACCATCCACTGACACCCAGCACAAACACTGGGAGCAGGACAACCTCACACAATGGTAGCTGAACGGCTCTCTAAGTTACTGCACTCCTCAGAGGCAGGGAGAAGCTGTATTCTCCTTTATTATTCTACCACATTTCCTTGTGTATATCAACTGTTCCTTAGTAACTGAGAATTGTACTCTTTCTAGACAAGTGCAATGAATCTTCAGAAAAGGAGGCAAAGTTATTTATTTTCTATTAAAGCATTCTAAAGAAAGCCCCAGAGGGCATTAAGGTTTTTATTTACAGCCTTGTCTGCTCAGAAGCAAACACATTTCTATGTAGCCACCTCATGGTAGCGTATCCTAGCCATCTTGTAATGACATGATTGCAAACATATCAGCAAGACATGATCCCACATATTTAAGTCATTATGGTGAACTTTGGCAAGGGCCATTAGTTATTTCAATTATAGCTGAGTCAATCTCCATTAGGTACGATTAACATTTGGGCTAACTTTGCTCTGTCTTGCAGCTGAAGGAGTCTCCTCTCAAGCTCAAAATGAAACTCATGGTTTTGAGGTTTATGTAATTGTTTCAAGCCTGGCCCAGCCTTCACACGATCATTACCTCTTGTTTATGAAGAGAAAAAAGAGAACTAGAATAAGGCAGAAATCAGTTCAGGCAATGTTTGTTGCCTAGACCAAAATAACACTCCATTACTAACACACAAAGGACAGCAGCTTAAGGAACGTGGTAAAAAGTACCCATCTGCAATATTTTGTAGGTGACATTTTTTAGACACAAAAAGATCTCTACAGAGACTTCTCCAGAGAATACTGACAAGAATTAACAGACACGTTGCAAGATCTGTGATTCTATGTGACAGTGCTGATGCACCTTGACTGGCTGTCCTCTGCAGAACACTGCAAGTTCTATGGGGCCTGTAAGAATCATAGAAATGCAGAATCCTCTTGGTTGGAAGAGACCTTGAAGATCATCAAGTCCAACCCTTAACCCAGCCCTGCCAAGCCAGCACTAAACCATGTTGCTCAGCACCACATCTACATGGCTTTTAAATCTGTCTGGGAATGGAGACTCCACTACTTCCCTGGCAGCCTGTTCCAGGGCTTGACAGAATTTCTGGTGAAATTTTTTGGCACAGTTTGAGGCTATTACTACCTCTCTGGGTAACATAGTCTCATGTTTCACCACTTCTTGCATAAAAGGTGTCTTCCTTCTCTCTAGTCTGTATCTCTCCCTTTTAGTATAAAACTAGCATCCCTTGTGCTGTCACAGTAGTTCCTAATAAAAAGACTGTTCCTATGTTTCTTACACCTCCCCCCCACCTTTAAGACTGAAAAGGTGCAATAAGATCTCCCTAGAACCTCTACTCCATTAATCAGGAAAGATCCCAGATGATCACCTCTGAAGCATTTAGATTCTATACTGTTCAAAGTTTAAGAACCATTATTCTTCCCTTAATACCTTAGATACATTTATAGATGCCTTGAACGTTCTTCCTGTTGCAGCACAATCAGTACAGTAACTGACATGTGGCTGTAGGACCTAATGTATTCAGAAGGGATCTCAAGCCTGACAGTCTATGGAAGCACAGAAGAAAAGACTTAGGAAAGACTCTGGCTGGTGCAAAAGTACTTCCAGACATGTAAGAGCGTGTATTACAGAATAGAATCATAGAATCAACCAGGCTGGAAGAGATCTCCAAGATCATCCAGCCCAACCTATCACCCAGTCCTATCCAATCAACCAGACCATGGCACTAAGTGCGTCATCCAGACTTTTCTTAAACACCTCCAGAGATAGTGACTCCACCACCTCCCCGGGCAGCCCATTCCAATGGCAAATCACTTTCTCTGTGAAGAAATTACTCCCTCTGTGAAGAACCTTGACATGGTGCTGTTAAAGGATTGCAATGTTAACAGTTTAAAGCAAGTCAGTAAAGAAGCAGGCAGCAAAAATATCCAAGGAATGCAGCAGTTCACTGCAGAAGTGGACTTTGGGCTCAAGGATTGCAAAGAAAAGGAGGGAAAACTGCCATGTGTTCTTATCTCCTGCATCCCCCTAATTCCAAAAGAATAAATGTAGAAGGAAGAAGGAATAACCAAATGGTAGGTAAGGACTCTTAAGTCGTTGAATGATAGCTGAATAAAGCACTGAAAACTCTGAATAAAAACACACTATTTAGAGACAAAATAAAGAAGGCAAAACCAGACCTGCATCATGCCCAAGAAATGGCATGGTAAATTAAAAGGATCCTTTTTATACCTGGAAATTGCAGACTACTGAATGCAGGAGATGCAAAACATTCTGGAATTCAAAACATGCTTTAAAAGGCCTAAAAAGCAGAACAGGTACTGCCTGCCCCCCAAAATTACTTTGAAGACATGACCGACAACAAAGAGAAGCTCTGAGTCATCATCCAGTGCTGTTTGCTTAACCATTAGAAAAGCTGAGACAAAAAACTACCTTACTTTCCACAACTCAAATGCTTTCTCTTTTAGTGAGATCTATGCTTTCCTGAAAGAGAAAACCTCCACACTCCAAAATCTGAATGCTGTCAATGAAACATGAGGCACTGGGCTAGGAGAGAACGCAGCCAATCTACACTGAAAGACCTGAAGACATTAATTTGAGATTTAAGGGACACAGCTCTTCCAGGAAAAGAACTGCAAGCTAAATGAGCAGGCTGAATGCTCGAGCTAGTGTAAAGTGCCCTTGCTCCACTGAAGTTGCCTCAACTACACCGTTCAAAGAGGCTGAATGCTCTGTTTAACATAAACAAATATCAAGCAAACATTCCCCATCTTCTGCTGAAATTTCACATGCCAGTCAGATTGCATTTCTCACCTCCGATTCAAGAGTCAAAATGAAATGGCTTTGAGCAGCTTCCTGCTGGTAGCATGAGGACAACATTTGGCAGAAAGAAACCTTCTGCAAACAGCCAACGTGGGCTTGAAAATATTGTTGCTTTTCTACTGACAAAACCGATTTATCTTTAGCTACCAGATGGGCTCAGGAAAGAGATGGATTCTGTAATGGAGATGGAATGCCCTATTTTATGTCTGTCTCATCACCGCTCTGTGCGTTCTTTTGCTCCAAATTCAGCCTGATTAAAAAACAAATAAAAAGGGGAGGGTATCTTCCTAAGGAGAAATATTTTAAATTGAGAATTTATTTGCAGAGGAGTGTATCAGTCATCCCATCTTTAACTCCAAGGCATCCCAAAACATGAAAAACTAACTAGGAATATAGTAAAGCAAATACCAGTTTGCAAAGGGTTACAGCCAGGCTGGCTGCTAGGACGCTCACTAGGAACTGCTCTTCCTTTCCACAGGGGAAGAGAAGGAGAATAAAAGAGACTGATGGGTTGGAAAAGAAAACTGAACCAGCTTTAATGCAACTAATACTAAAATGAAACAGATATAAACCAATATGAAATCCAACCCCTGATGGCAATGACATTGTCATTGTCACCACTGATGCTGGGGGCAGACACTGGGGAAGTCCCACACTGAACTCAGCAGCAGATGGGAACAAGATCCAGGAGGTGTATTCTGGAACTGAGTTCAGGAACACATGGATTGGGATCAAAAGCAGAACAGAGTCCTCCTTGGACACCACCCACTGAAGAAAAGATTTGCCCCTGGTAATGCCTCAGCTTGATCCTGAAGATGATGTCCATTGGTCACTTTAGACTCACTGTCCTGTTTGCTTGTCTCTGCAGGTGCCACCTCTGACTTCCTGCACCCCAGTATGGGATATAAGATGTGGCAGTGCTTTTGGTCTGCAGAGGAACAAGTATAAGCCCGAGCCTTTCTGCAGCCCACTCTGGGCAGTAACTCTCCCCATCAGTGTTGTCACTGGCTGTGCAAACCTGCCCTGAACTGCAGAAAGTGCCCTCACTGAGCAGAGACAGAGCTGAGAAGTCAGATCCCTGAACAGAATTAGTTCTGTTCCAACTCAAATCAGAGCACAGATTTGCAACTGCAATAACCTCCTTCCTTTCACAGTGCAAACAGCAGGGCATTGAGCCTTAAAAGAGGTTCATGTTCCCACTGACCAGAAGAATAGACAAGCACTTGTTCCTATCACAAACATCTTGGGAACCAGGAATGGTTCTCATTACCTTTCAGCAAAACATCACTTAAGGGTCAGGTTTGGAATCGCAGAGGTCCAGTCTTGCCAAAATAACTAAGGTGCCCAGGAGCACAAATGATCCAGCTCCTACCAGAAAATCTGCTAATAAAAAATATAAAGCCTAGAATTATCCATATTGAGAGCTGGCAGTTGCTCTCAACCTCTTCTGAAGAGCTTAAACGTGGCACCTCTGAAAATCTAGCTTGGGCAGCTACCTCCATGTGAGGAGAACACAAAGTGTGTACACATTATTAAAGTAGTGCTGCTCCCTTTTCATTAGATGTGTCTTTATCCTTGGCTGCCTGTGTGTGTTTACAAGCTTCCCTTTCACATTTCCTGTAATGGTCATCACAGTAAAATAACTACCAGGTTCCTTCTCATTCATCACCTCCCTTCTAAGCCAAAAGAGTTTTAACCACCCCCCTAACTGGAGACAAACTGCTGAGAGTCACCTAGGTTTGGCACACACACTGGAGCAGGTCACTGATTTCTGACACTGCATTTGTCCTTCTCATTCCTACTCCAGGCTCCTATTTGTAAGGAAGCAGATTGGAACTTTGAACATATTTGCTCTACTTTTCCCTAGAGGGGAAGAAAAAAGCCAGTCAGAGGGGGAGGTGATGAGCCTAAACCTCTGCAAAGATTTGACAAAGGCTATTGTGGAATTAATTGAGGTATTGTTTGCAAAAGGGCTGAAGTAATTCTGTTCAGGTCCAGATTAGGACTGATTTCAGACAGTTTGGTGTCTACCCTCCATAAACACTTTTATGTGGTTCTTAAAGCACCAAATGCTTTACAGGAATTACTGGGAGGATTTTCCTCTGATAAAACCCTTCAGATACTACTATAATTTCCTGTCTGACTAGAACACACAAGTATCTTAAAGCTCTTAAGAGTAGATTAATTGGTCAAACCTAGTTAATTTGTAATAATAATCATGGGTTTGGTCTCTGGACAAGAGATTCATTTTCATTTTTGTCATCTGTTGGACATCATTTGTTTGAGTTGGCTATAATGTGCCAGAAGTGACTCATACTCTGAGAGCCAAAGTCTCCATAGAGTTGAGTATCCTCATTCTCTCTTCATTTCTGAAAAAGATTTATTGTCTTGTGACTGTGTTTCTCACTGCCTTGTTCAATATGTTTGGGTTTTTTTTTTCTATTGGTAGTAATATCTTGGGTAACAGATATATAGACAGTTAAAAAAAGATACAATGAGGGTGGTGAAACACTGGCCCGGGTTGCCCAGAGAGGTAGTAGAAACCCCATGCCTGGAAACATTCCGAGTCAGGTTGGACAGGGCTCTGAGCAACTTGATCTAGATGCTGATGTCCCTGCTCACTGCAGGAGAGTTGGACTAGACGACCTTCAAAGGTGCAGACACCAGTATCAAAGTCACTGCTCACATCAAGACAGTCCTGGTCTGAAAGAAGTTTTCATTTAAACAGGCAAAGGAAGGAGAGAAGGAGAGAGACACAAAAAGACTGCTCACAATATGGCTATAAACTCTTACAGCCATTGTTACAGGAATAATGGATTCATCTTCATCTGCTGGATTAATCCTGCTAGACTCCCCTTCTTCTTCAGTAAAAGGGAATAAAATTCCTTTCTGCTGTGTTACCCACACACATTTCATTATTACCTTCACACCTCCTTCAATCCCTCTCAAGGTACAATGCAGCACTAGATCTATACAAAATGAAATGCACTTGCTGTGGTTTGATGCAAAGTAAAAGGGGAGACGACTTGCTAAGCTAAAACTGTGTGTCATCACAAAATAACGGCTCAAGGAGCAGGGAAAGAGTTAGAGCTGGATTAATACTCCTCTGTAGTGCTTGGTTGTGCTCTCCAATGCCTGAGGCAGGCACACTGCCTGCAGTTCTCCAGCAGTTTGGCACTGGCACTGCTGAGTGCCGTTCGAGAAATGCATTGGCACAGCTCTGCCCTAGACAGTAAATAACTGATTTCAAACACTGAACACAAGACATCAAGGGCCTAATTAGAATTACTGAGTCTCTCTGTATATTCCCAACATGAAATAACAGACAGTATTATCTTTCAGGTAACATTTTACAGGAAGAGTATTAAGCTTAGTTAAATATTTATGTTGAGGGACAGGTTGTGGTTGGCTTGTTGGGGTTTTTTTAATTATTATTATTATTTGTTTGGGGTTTTATAATGTATTAACTTGGAGCATCCAAAAAACATTCCTGGTTCACACACTTCCTGTAAACTTGAGCAAACATGGCAATTTGCAGGCCAGGCCAACTTTTTGACTCAATTATATTTGGCTTAAAGTAGGGTTTATAATGAATCTTGGCAAGGCTCTAACTAAAAAGAGACTATCTCCCATATATAAGTAAGACTGTTTTAAATGTGAGTCATCTGAAAATCACCATCCTTGAAATGGGTTGATGTTTTCAAGTAAACTTAATGACATTTTAAGGAACCCAATCTGTATTTTGAAGTAAGACCAAGCTATTCTAAAACTTCAGCTGTCACTGAAGTCTCACATAAAATGTAATTTTATTGTACATTGTTGACCTGAAAATTTATGTTTGCTTTCAAATGACACTCCATCTAAAATATGTCCTCAAATTTTCTTCTCTTTTTTTTCCCCCTGTGCACCCCACTGGTATGTGTGGTATGTGTGCACAAAAACAACTTTATTGTGCTTCCAGAAAAGGAACTTAAAAAGAGAGTTGTGACAAAGAACACAAATGATGGTGCTGATTTTCTCAAGAGCTTGGGTTTTGGGTCCTTTTGTTCTGGTTTGGATTTTTCAGCTAAAGTAGAAAACAAGACTACAAGAAAACACTCCATGGATATATGGAATTCAGCTGAAATTTTATCACCTCAGTTTTCATATTTGACAAGTTCTAACTTTAACTATCTGAGGTCACTAAAGGCTGGATCTTCAATTTTGTCCATGGATAGATGTAGATCTGCCATTTAACCAATTAACATTTTCTCACTCCCTCTGAAAGCTCAAATGTAAGGACTGAAACAAAGGGTTGTGGCAAAAGAATGGTATTAACATCCAGCAACCCTAATGGTGTCTCCATCACCAAAGGAATCATAGAATGGGCTGGTATGGAAGGAACCTCCAAAGCTCATCTAGTCCAAACTGCCATGAATCCAACAAGGACATCCTCAACTAGATCAGGTTGCCCAGAGCCCCATAGAGCCTCATCTCGAATATCTCCAGGGATGGGGCTTCAACCATCACCCCAAGCAACTGTTCCAGTGTTCCACCACCCTCGTAGTAAAGAACTTGTTCCTAACATCCAATCTAAATCTGCCCTTCTCTAGTTTGAAGCCATTGACCCCTGTCCTATCACCACAGGCCTTTGTAAAGAGTCTCTCTCCATCCTTCCTGTATGCTCCCTTCAGCCACCGGATGCCTGCTATTAGGTCTCTCCAGAGCCTTCTCTTCTCCAGGCTGAACAATCCCATCTCGCTCAGTCTGTCCTTGCACTAGAGGTGCTCCAAGAATAAGGTGACACACTGTGTTCTTCAGAAACCTAAGCACTTATCTTGAAACAGTCTATCCAAACCAAGTTCATTTATAATGCTGACAACTTACAAGCAAAAGAGCTTCACAGAATGCATGAGGTTGCAACAGACCTTGAATGTTCATCTACTTCAACCCCCAGGATGATACATGATAATTTCAGGAGAAATGGAAGAACAAGAGAAATCAAGAGTAGAGAGGTTTGTCCTCTTTAATTATGGGAGAAACATAAAATGTGCCTTTTTCATAAGTACAAAGGGCTCAGGATGAGACTGAGACAGAGTGGTTGATGCAAGATAGACAAAGCATTTATAGATAAGAGAGAAGCTCAAAATATGGATTGTAATGCAAAAAATGGTGAATCTCATGATATTCAGGAACATCACTCCTGCAGGATATGAATTCCCAAATATCACTTTACCACCAGTTTGGAAGGCCTGCTTATGGTAGTGCAGGGGTACTATCAGAGACACTTCCCACAGCAGCAGAGGGAATCTTCAGGAAAGATTTTCATTACCATGAAACAAGCAGCATCATCTTCTGCCATGTGCTAAGAGACAGGAAAAAGTTCTTTACCAAAAGAATGGTCAAGCATTTGAACAGGCTCCTTATGGAGGTAACTGAATCACCATGCCTGGAGATGTTCAAAAAACATGTGGACATGGCCTTTCAGGGCTAGTAGGCATGATGGTGTTGGACTGATGGTTGTGCTTGATCATAGAAACATTGAATCAACCAGGTTNTTCCCATAGTGATTGTGTTCCAGGCCTCTCACCAGCTTTGTCACCCTTCTCTGGCCACGTTCCAATATCTCAACATCTTTCTTGAATTGAGGGGCCTAGAACTGGACACAGTACTCAAGGTGTGGCCTAACCAGTGCTGAGTACAGGGGAAGAATAACCTTAATGATTCCATGATTCTATCTTCACATGCAATAGATACAGGCAGTGGATGCCCATACTGGTTGCAACTTTGGAAGCAAGGCTTCTCTGAGCAGGTGAAGAGGGCATGCACTGCTATGTGCATTCTTCAGAAGTCACACTGCTGTTAATACCCAGTTTGGTTTCCTCGAGCAGGCTCTTATTGATCTTTAAGGCATATAAAAGTATCTCTTCACAAGACTTAATGGATAGGATGTGTGTGCATGTGGAAAATTGCTTTTCAAAACCAACTGTCTATTGCAGAAAGCAAAAAGTGGTGGTGAGCATTCCAAATCACCCCAGAAATTACTAGAATTTTAATAACACTATGTTTCAGAATTAAAATGCCATAGGTATGCCTACATTTGGAATAAATAAATGGAGGGGAAACCCCAAAACATGCTGGAACACATCCAGAGAAGAGACATGAGGATAATCAAACGGCTAGAGAACCTCTTCTACAAGGACAGGTTGAGGGAGTTGAGGCTCTTCAGTCTGGAGAAGAGAAGGCTCCAAGGAGACCTTATTGTAGCCTTCTAGTATCTGAAAGGGGCCTAGAAGAAAGCTGCTGAGAGACTTTTCAGGACAAGGGGGAATGAAACAAAACTAGAAGTGGTGAGATTCAGATTGGATGTTACGGAAAAGTTTTTCAGCATGAGGGTGGTGAGACACCGGAAAAGGTTGCCCAGAAAGGTGGTGGAAGCCTCATCCCTGGAGGTGTTTAAGGCCAGGCCAGATGTAGGTCTGCACAACCTAATCTCATGTGAGGTGTTCCTGCCCATGGTAGGGCAGTTAGACCTATATGGTCCTTGGAGTCCCTTCCAACCCTGACAATTCTATGATTCTATGATTTATTCTCCTGATCCTTATACATAACCATAGAATCATCAAAGTTGGAAAAGACCTCTAAGAACACCAAGTCCAATTGTAGTATATTACTTCCATAAGAGTATCCACAAAAGATTTTATCCAGCACCATAATGAGTTTTATTGCTGAATGTCAATTATCATTATCCCTCAAACATCTAGTTAGACCATTTCAGTGAGAGCTAAAGTACCTAGAAGCAATCAGACCAAGACTCAGCCTAAATCCGTTTTGCAGCTTCCAAATCTAATACACTTGTTTGAAGAGAAGACTTAATTAAAAGCAGTATGTAGGTAGAGGATGAAGTCAGTAAAACATTAAACTTTGTAAAGCTCTGAGGGAGCTTTTGATCATATCAGTAATATACTTTGTGCCCAGTTGGAATAGGGAAGTGATTGTCACTCTCTACTCAGCACTGGTTAGTCCACTTCTTAAATACTGGGCTCTGTTCTGGGCTTTTCACAGGATCACAGGATCTTAGGGGCTGGAAGGGACCTCTGGTGATTTTCAAGTCCAACCTCCCTGCCAAAATGGGACCATAGAATCTAGTGCAGGTCACAGAAGAACACATCCAGAAGGATTTTGAAAGTCTCCAGGGAAGGAGACTCCACAACCTCTCTAGGAAGCCTCTTTCAGTGCTCTGTAACCTTTACAATAAAGACAGACATTAAGGTGCTGCAACATGTCCAGAGAAGGGAAGCAAAGCTGGGAAAGGCTCTGGAGAACAGCTCTTATGAGGAGCATCTGAAAGATCTTGGATTTAGCCTGAAGAAAAAGGAGGCTGAGAAGAGATCTCTACAACTCCCTGAATGGAGGTTGGAGCAAGGTAGAGGTTGATCTTTTCTACCAAGAAACAGGCAATAGGATGAGATGAAATCACAGAATGTCAGGGTCTGGAAGGAACCTTGAAAGATCATCCAGTGCAACCCCACTGCCAGAAGAGGATCTTCTATACCAAATCACACAGGATCACATCCAGGCAGGTTTTGAATATCCCCAGAGAATGACCTCAAGTTGTACCAGGGGAGGCTGAGATTGAACATTAGGAAAAAATTCTTCCCCCAAAGGGTTGTTACGCCCTGGAACAGGCTGCCAGGGTAGCGATGGAGTCACCATCCCTGGAAGGATTTAAAAGCTATGTAGATATGATGCTGAGGGACATGGTTTAGTGGTGACTTGGCAGTGCTGGGTTAATGGTGGACATGATGATCTTAAAGGTCTCTTCCAATTAAAATGATACCATGACTCCAAAGTGCCCTAATGTTTAGCTAAACAAATACTTACTGAAGCGCTTCTCAAGCAGTCTGGTATGCACAGGAGGGGTTTAGTAGAAGGTGAATTTGAGGTATTGAATCACAAATTAGTGTCCTCCTGTGGTAAATCCTGAATCTGGATTACCTCTGGATTTCTCTGCCTCTATCATAATGGTATGTACTTTGCAGAACTGTTATTATTAATGTATTTGTCTAGATACACAACAGCATGAGCAAGTATGCTTCTAGCCCTTTGAATATTTTCAGAACAGTAACATTGAGGCAGGTTTTTACACAAGTGTATGCAAACACTTTCTCAGTATTGCGTTGTCTTCCTGATTTTAAGTCATTTTTTTGTGCCTGACCCCTTCTCACATGCCCAAGAAAAAAAAAAAACTCCCCAGAGGTCACTAAAACATGCACTTCCTGGAATTGGCTTCCAAACCTCACCTAAAATCTTCTTTCACAATCAGGACATTGTCTCCAACCATACATCAGTTGTTTCTGGTTTGCAGATTTGGAAAAGGTTAAACCACCAAATAAAGGTGCTGAGGTTAAAAGTGGATTTCTCTAAACAGTCATATTTTTGTGCTGAAATGAAACTAAAGGCTCAAAGAAGAAAACTTCAAGTTTAAGACACAATAGATCATCTTAATAGCGGACAAAGCACATCTGTACTGCCTACATAGTGTTTCTCCTGTATATAAACTCTTAGTCCATCAGGAGAAGTAAAGCAAGCAATAAAACCTCAAACCAGCTTTTGTGCATAGAGAACCTCCATGTATCTCTTTTTGACTTAAGTGCACATAAATTAGCCTATACAGCTTGCAAAGTGCTTACAATGCTGATGAGCACCAGCAGCAGTAGTGAAAAACCGGAATCTGGTGTAAAGACTCTTTCCAATCATTGCTTTCTAGCAATAGTCAAGCATATGGCTGTGTGCAGTAAAAAGGGACTTCTCTGATGCCCACCAATGCTGGCTACAGGTTTAGGCTAATCACAAATTAGGCTAATTCAAAGAGGCTCCCCAGGGATGTGGTTGAATCTCCATCCCTGGAGGCGTTTCAAAGACACAGAGCTGTGGTGCTGAGGGTCATGGTTTAGTATCAGACTTGGCAGAGTTAGATAATGGTTGGACTCGATGATCTTAAAGGTCTTTTCTAACTGCAGCCTCTCTATGATTAGGGGCATTGAACTGTAATAAAAAGTTTGCAAATTGGTTAAATGCCAATGATTGTTGCCAAAGCTCCCAAAGAAAGCAAACCCTTTCAAATCATGCTGCACACCACTTGGTTTCAGGTTCAGCTTGTTGCAGTTTCTGAGTATCAGCAGGGGCCAATTACAGTTTGGCTGACCTACTACAGCAAAGTGTCTAGCCAAAACTGATCCCATCCTTGCAAAATTCATGAAGATTTTGCTTTCAGGAACATGTCATATTCCAAATTCTCTTGGGTTTGTATGAGAATGCAGAGATAGCTTGCTTGTGAACAGTCACAGGATCGTAGGATCACAAGCCAAGTATTCTCCAGGTAGTACAATAGAAGATCTTATTGCAGAATAAAAGGAATATGGAATAACCTCAATAAAAGGAAATGGAATAACCTCAGCCTCTGGCTTTTATGTGAATATGGGAGGAGAAATTATTGACAAACACCCATCCCTGACCCACCCAAACTGCTTAATTGCTGCCCCAGCCAGATGTCATATAACTGCAGAGATATTTAAGAAACACCAGAGTGAAGAAACCGATAATAACCTTCACTAAGATATTCATGGCAGCAAGATATTTCTGAAACCAAATGAACAAACCAACCACCCTCAAGTATTTAGGTAGTTGCAAGTGCCCTTGCACACAGGAAAGAGAATTATCTGTCCACTGTTCAACATCAGTATTTCTCAATCTCCAATCCACCTACCTAAACTTTATCTCAACAATCAAGCAAAACTAAACATCACCTTCCTCCACCATCCTCCTCCCCCCAAAAAAATGAAAGAAAAAGGGAAAGGGATACAATGTTAGGAATGATAAAAGAGCATTTTAAAGTCTTGCTGATGCTTCCAGCTATTTCTTGTCTAGCTGATTTTATTAATGTGAGGTTTCCACCAGGAATTACTTGTTTTCAGAAGAATATGGTTGCATTAACGTCAGGATCTGGGAAGTACTAAAAACCCCAAACACAAAAGCCAAAGATGATAATAAATCAGTCAGTCTTTGGCTTGTTCTATGTCCCGATCAGTCTCCTGTGATACAGTTTAAACATGGATTTCAATACTTTGCCTTGACCTTCTAACTGTTCTACAGTTAATGGTTTAAAAGAGACTGCTGTTATCAGGTTACAGCTCCTTTGGATGCAAGAGTCTTCCCAAAACAACATCCAGCAATAACCTTTCTATTTGGCTCACCCTGGTTTAGCCCTTTAACATAATTATTTCTTATTATCGAGCTAACACTCAAAAGTAGAGGTTGATTTGCATGCTCTACAGACAAATCAGATGAATTCAAATCCTGATTTTTTAGGAATTTTGAGAGGTGGAGGCAGAGGGTGGCCAAAGAATGGCACAAAGGGATGCAAAGTTGTCCATGTTGGCCAATAACTTTTAAGAAAATCCTTGAAACTGCCCAAATTGTTGTTTAGCCTGGAGAAGAGGAGGCTCAGGGATGATCTTATTGCTGTCTACAACTACCTGAGGGGTGGTTGTGGCCAGGGGGAGGTTGCTCTCTTCTCTCAGGTGGCCAGCGCCAGAACGAGAGGACACAGCCTCAGGCTGTGCCAGGGGAAATTTAGGCTTGAGGTGAGGAGAAAGTTCTTCACTGAGAGAGTCATTGGACACTGGAATGGGCTGCCCAGGGAGGTGGTGGAGTCGCTGTCCCTGGGGCTGTTCAAGGCAAGATTGGATGTGGCACTTGGTGCCATGGTCTAGCCTTGAGCTCTGTGGTAAAGGGTTGGACTTGATGATCTGTGAGGTCTCTTCCAACCCTGATGATACTGTGATAAATCAGAAGCTTTCATCCATTTGCAAGCAAAGGTTTGACTGCACAATAATCACTAAATTTTACACCTCTTCTGGTCTTTTAACAGATGAAGGGGCTGGACAAGATGATCTTTAAAGGTTCTTCCAACCCAAACTATTCTAGGTCTGTCTATTTGAATAGGAAATGAATATGCTATCACTCTGAATACTTTATTTGCTCCACTAAGAGTTCACAGTCCTCCTCAATGATTAGCTAATGGATCTATCAATGATGAGCCATTAGAGATCTACCTACTCAGAAAAGCTGGAGCCAAAAGCCAAAATCAAATCAGAAAGAGTTATAGCATCTAAAACTTCTGTATGGGCACAGTTAACTCATGTGGAAATGTCTTGTTGCAGCTTAGCAGGAAAGAGTTCCCAATCCGTTCAGAGCAATCCAAAATAAACCTCTCAGATATGAAATCAGAGCATTCATGTGGGGATTTACAGATTTAAATCACAAAACAAGATCTTTATTTTGGAGTCATTTTGGAGCCAGGCTGTAGTTCAAGGGCAGAAGCAGGAATTCAAGTCAGTGACTTCATTGTTGAGAGTCTAAGGGGAAGGGGTTGGACTCATCTCTGGTGAGTTTTTGTATAAAACTGAGTATCATAAACTGAACTAATGCATTATTAAAGGCAATCAGGAGGAAGGTCTTCTTAATGTATGTGAAACCACCCTCTTAATACAAACTCCAGCGCTGCACGTGCTCTCTTGCTCAGTATATCAAACTTCTAAGAAGATCTTACCAAGCCTCCTGATGCCAAGCTAAGATTCCCCCCAGCTGAAATACAATAACTCTGAGGGCAGAACACAACAGATATCCTGCAAATCAAAGCAACACTACACAGTGGTTTAGGGCAGAGTTGGAGAATGCCAGATGAACAGAACCTCACTGAGGAAACTCTGTAGCCAGTGAAGTAAATATAAACAGATCTAGAGTGCTCTATAAATGCTAACTTCAAGAACATGGAAATATTCCATTAATGGAGAAGTTGCCAGTAGGTAACATTCAAAACCAAATGTTGTGTATCAACAGATTGCTCAGACCTCTCGTTCTTGAGTCCTCAGGGATTCCTCTCTGTGGTTCTTCGCACGATCTTAGCTGTAACTATCAAACCTGAATCTGGCCAGTTAATTGAATTAGGTAGGAAAAAGGCTAATGGTTGTACATAGAAGAGAACTGGCCCACAGATTTTTAATAATGTCCAGGAACCTGGTGTAACTTTTTTATTCTAGATTTGTCTCCTTACTAAGGCACTATTGAAGTATCACGAAAGACAGATGATAAACTCAAATTTTACCTTTAAAACTAACTGGTCTCTAACTCACTCTCCACTGTTCTGTTTCCAGACCCCATACAGAGAAATCCCCTATTCAAAGTGGTTCTGAAATAAAGTTGTGAAATGTGCAGTAGCTGAAGCAGAGTATCTCCAGCCTATCCATCCCTCAGCTCTTCTGTCTCTTTGATCATAGAATCACAAAACCATTCAGGTTGGAAAAGACCCTCAAGAACACCAAGTCCAACTGATATCCCTACTCTCCAAGGTTCACCCTAAACCACATCCCCAAGCACCACATGTAACAACCTTTAAGCACATCCAGGAATGGTAACCCCACCACCTCTGTGGGCAGCCTGTTCCAACATCTGATCACTGTTTCTGTGAAAAAAACTTTTCCTAATGTCCAGCCTAAACCTAATGTCCAATCTAAACCTACCTTGTTGCAGTTAGAGGCCGTTCCTTCTTGTCCTATCACTAAATACCTGGGAGAAGAAACCAGCACCAACCTCTCCACAACATCCTTTCAGGTATTTGTAGAGAACAACGAGGTCTTGCCTTAGTCTCCTCTTCTTCAAACTAAACAGCCCCAGATCTCCAGCTCCAGATCACTGCTTCAAATCAACCACTGCTGTGTAAACAACCACACTCCTTCAATGAGGCACACACACCTAGGATCTGTATCTCTTCTGCATGGCAATTAAGTTTTCCTTTTAAAATTAATTTCAACATTTATCAGTCTGAGCTGCCAGTTTAATTAAACATTTTTTTGTTACCAGTCCAAGAGTTGAAATTCTGGGACTGAAGAAGGCCTATGCCAAAATCCATTCAGCCAAAGCACATTTTTTTGTGTGTTGCCAGCTGAGTATATAGAATTTGGCACCGAGAAATAGGCCAGGACCTGTAACACTGCACCACATGCATACGAAATGCCTGAAGGTGCCAGCAGTATGTACTGCACACAGCTTGACTTTACAAAACGAGTATGTTCAAAGCACCAGGTCAAGACTTGGAGTAAACTCCCCAAAATTAAGTCAGAAAGCAATTCCTTTCTGTTGTGGTTACTGTATCTGTTTCTATCCTAGCAGCATTAGGGTGCACTGAGCACTCCCACAACCATAGTTAAGCTTGATAGCTGTTTGTATGCATGTAAATATATCTTCATTCTTACAGTCCACACACACAGTTAAATCAGACACATTTCATCAGCAGGATTGCACCACGCACCTCAGGCTGTTTGTATGCATGTAAATATATCTTCATTCTTACAGTCCACACACACAGTTAAATCAGACACATTTCATTAGCAGGATTGCACCATGCACCTCAGAGCTTTCAAAACTGGCTGCTATAGAGAAACAGAAAGGAATTATGGCCGTAGTAATCCTGCTGCTGAAGAGCTTGAGCAGCATCAAAACACACATAATAAAAAAATTAAAGGAAGCTTATGGATTTATTAGGATCTCTCTCACTGTGCCAATCTTCACAAGATTAAATTCAGTCTATTAAAGCACCTGATTAGGAGTTAAAAAAAAAAGAAGTCAGGTTAACCATATTTTCTACCTAGAATCATAGAATTATAAAATAGTTTGGATTGGAGGAGACCTTACAGAAAGTTCATCTAGTTTCAATCCGCCTGCCAAGGACAGGGACATCTTCAACTAGATCACCTTTGCCAGTGTTCTAGTTCTGCAAACATGGAAATGAGATAAAAAAAGACTCCTTTGAGTGTTCCTGAAAGTTTGACAGCCCAGAGTATCACGGTGGGAAAAATACAATAGAATCATAGAATCAACCAGGTTGGAAGAGACCTCCAAGATCAGCCAGTCAACCTAGCACCCAGCCTTAGCCAGTCAACCAGACCATGGCACTAAGTGCCCCATCCAGGCTTTTCTTCAACACCTCCAGGGACAGCGACTCCACCACCTCCCTGGGCAGCCCATTCCAATGGCAAATCACTCTCTCTGGCAAGAACTTCCTCCTAACATCCAGCTTAGACCTCACCCAGCACAACTTGAGACTGTGTCCTCTTGTTCTGTCGCTGGTTGCCCGGGAGAAGAGACCAACCCCACCTGGCTACAGCTTCCCTTCGGGTAGTTGTAGGCAGCAATGAGGTCAACCCAAACCTCCTCTTCTCCAGGCTGAACACCCCCAGCTCCTTCAGCCTCTCCTCACAGGGCTGTGTTCCAGGTCTCTCACCAGCCTTAGTGCCCTTCTCTGTACACATTCCAGTATCCAACATCTCTCTTGAATTGAGGAACCCAGAATTGGACACAGATAAACAATGTAAAAAGATTGTAAGACTGAGTGGAGTTTTAAGAAAGAGATCACTCCTCATGCACAGCTCATCAAAACAATCAGCTAGATATAGAAATGGCCCAAACAGCAGGGTGGTGAGATGCCCACCAAGAGCACTGAGCATCAGTCTCAGTGAATATTTTAAGCATCATCCCTTTTCTTCCACCAAGCCTCAAGGACTAATTGTGCAGAAGAATAATGAAAACAACTTGATTTAAGGTTTATAAATATCAATTTACAGTGCTAATACGTAACAATAGAAGGTAAATTAACCTGAATTATTGGATTATGGTCATTGCTGTCATCAGACTGAGTGGACCCTGGAGGTAGACATATGCCGTACACACTGGCCACTCACCAGATGGCCCAGAGGAGCCAGACTCCAGCTCCAGGAAACCAGCTACAAGCATCTAGGCAAGGATCGCATTTTCAACTCCATTCCCATATTAGGTACTTCATCCCTATCCCTTCAGGAGCCTGTGAGGAGGACAAAATGCATTTCTTTCTAATATTTCTGCAAGTCTGTCCATGGTAAACTGTTCTGTAGAGATAGATTAAGCCTCTTAATAGCCCTTTACTCTCTCACACTCTGAGAGTCATGTTTATGGTGCAAAGCTGGTGCTGGTTGCACTGAATGGTTTTCCTTTGGAAAAACAAACAAACAAGAAACACAGCACATGAGGATGGGAGAGGAGGGAAGAGTTGTGACAGTAGATGTGAAACCATTATAGTTCCAAGGCTGAATGACTGGGGCTGAAGCTGGAAGGGTGCATCATGAAACCTGATTTCCCACAGTGCAGGCACAAGCAGTGCCTAACAATGTAGGACAGACTTCACTCCTTCCAGATATTGATCTTCACCATCAAGCACACATGCCTACACTGCTTTTCTCTTAAATTACATCAGCTTTCATTTCACCAGTGCAACACAAAGTAAGCTTTATTCCATTAAGCACATGGACAGGAACTAAAAATATATAGAAGAAATGTGCACCACAGCCTTCATGTAACATAAGGCCAACACTGATCCATCTACACAGAGCTCAGCTAGAAGGGTAGTGCTGCCTAAAATATTTCTGCCTGTTCTCTAATAAATCTTTCAGATGGAGATGAAAACTTTTCATGGAAAAGTGTCTGCTTTCTTCAGGACACTTTTCACTAGAAAGCCAAAATCCCACTGTTTCCACCCTGAATGTCAAACCCTCACTTTTTTTTGGCCAAAAATGTTAAAGCCTTCGTAAAAAACTTAGTAAGAGCAACCTGCTAAGTTTTTTGGGCATTGTTTTTTAATCCTCAAATGACAGGTTTTCCACAAACACTGTTCTGATTGAGGTAGCATTAGGAACACTTCATAGAAGAGATGCCTGTCTGCACATAATTCTTTTGCTGATGCTGAAGAAATCAACAGATTTGTTCATCAATTTTGTCAACTCAGTAAAGTTTGTTGTGCCCTGTAAATGTTCTGCCTAGAGCAGTGCTTTATATGCCACATTCAATGGAGGTGGAAGCATTTGGATCACAGAAATATTCTGGTTGGCAAAGCCCCTCAGGATCACCAAGTCCAACTTATATCCCTACTTCACAAGGTGCAGCCTAAACCGTATCTCCAGGCACCACTCCCAAATGACCTTTAAACACATCCAGGGTTGGTGACTCAACCACCTCTCTGTGCAGCCCATTCCAATGCCTGATGGACATCAGGTCCCACAAAGTTCTAAGTAAGTCACTAGAGAATCATCTAGATGTTCTGCTTCCCTTGTTTTATCAAAGATAATCCACTGCTGTATATCTAAGGGCAGTGCTTGTGCATCAGGCACCTCATTTTTTACTGCATGGCCCCTAGCTCCCCAGGATGTTGGGGCTCTTCAGCTTGGAAAAGAGGAGACTGAGAAGTGACTTCATTCGTGTTTATGAAGACATAAAGGGTGAGTGCCAGGAGGATGGAGCCAGGCTCTGCTTGGTGATGCCCAATGACAGGACAAGGGGCAATGGGTGGAAGCTGAGGAATAAGAAATTTCATGTAAACATGAAGAGGAATTTCTTCAGTGTGAAGGTGACAGAACATTGGAACAGGATGCCCAGGGGGTTGTGGAGTCTCCATTCAAGACCTTCTTGGATGTGTTCCTGTGTCATCTGCTCTAGGCCATCCTCTGGCTGGGGGATGAGACTGGATGAGGTTTTGAGGTCTCTTCCAGTCCCTGACATTCTGTGATTTTGTGATTCTATAATCCCAAATTACTTTCCTGAGCTGCAGCACCTGGAACATTGTCTGAGAAAAAACAATTATGGAATATAACATTGGAACATCAAACTACCCCATTTAACAGAAAGATTTTTCCACAGAGGCAAAATGTAAAAGCAATCCAGACCTGCATAATAAAGATCCATGTCATTTAAGAGCCCCTGATAAAGAACACCACTTTTGACATTTGGAAAAGGGCAACTCTTCTTTCATTCCAAGAACATGAAGCCTAAATGTGGTGGTTTTACACCACTTAGAATTTGGGATTTAGCTACAAAGAGTAAATTACCACACTACTCAGAATTAGGAAATTAAGTTACTGTTTACAAAAGGAGGCTAAATATAAAAGGCAATAAACAGATACAAATAGATATGTACATATACAGCTAGACAATAGCCCAGCTACTTGTTGTGGACAGAACCCAGGAGCTGTTACCAGCTAACACAATATCAGCTCTCTCTTCTTACCAGTAACCCAAACAATGATCAGTGCAGAGAAGGAAAGCAAAGTTCAGAGAGGAGCAACGGAGGAAAGCAGAGACAGAGAGAAAGAATACTCAGAACTCCATATTATAGAGAATTTTCTTAGACCAATAGAATGGGCTAAGCATATCTCTTGTATTTTGTTCAGCCCCTTCGAGAGTAGAGTCCATCCTCCTGGACTCTCTGAATTCTCTAGACAACTTCATTTACAATTAGGACCCCAGTCACAGAATCACAGAATTCAGGAACCATGTCTCTCTGTGTGTTTTATATGCTTTTTTTATCACAGAAGGTTAGTTTTGGAAGGGACCTGTAGACATCATTTAGTCCAACTCCCCTACCAGAGTAGGATCACCTAGAGTAGGTTACACAGGAACAAATTCAGGCAGGTTTTGACTGTCTCCAGAGGAGCAGATTGTTCCAGGGTTGCTGCCCTCAGTCAAAATGTTTTTTCCTTATGTTCCTATGCTCCAGCTTGCACCCATTGCCCCTTGTCCTGAACTGTAACACTAAATCTATGGGAAAACATAAAATTAAGTTTAAAAAAAAAAAAAAATCACTCTCCTGTAGCACCAGAGTCTGCAAGCTCTCCAGTGAAATGATTTTTTACCACACTGTTTATCTTTTTTAATGAGGACAACCTGAGGAAATAGCCAAATAATTTTAGAGAGGCTTCCTGTTTACACCCAGTTGACCTTTTTGCTCACCTGCTCTGATTGTTTTTGGCTCCCTGGCATCAGGAACAGATTCACATGCTGATGAAACCCAGACAGTGGTTAGTGGTGTGAGACCAGACTCTAAACTTAGACGTATAAATTAGCAGCTCAAAGTAGCCACAGGTAACTAAATATCTCGACGTTATTTATCAAGCAGATAAGAATTACCAGCTCTCAGGTGAAGGTGCTAGACTCAAAGCACAAATTCCTGTGAGCACAGCACAGGCTAAAACTAAAGGAAAATTCTAGCTCTGCACCCAGAATTCATTCCTTCCTCACCATCAACACACCAGAAACAAAATAACCACAATCCAGGTTATTTAGGGCAGGAGAACACAGTTTGGTTAATGAGGGTAAATTTAGCTTGTATCAAGCAAGTGTCAAACAGCTGTAAAATATATACCATGAATTTCACTACAAACTTCTAAGCTCCACTTCAATATTGTTACTGTAAAGAAATTCACCACTGAAATAACTTCAGAAATACTAGCAAACAAAAACTACTCAGGTCAGCTGGGAGATAAGACTGAAAATATTAAGAAGTTCCTCACTATGAGGGTGGTGGAACACTGGAACAGCTTGCACAGAGAGGTGGTGGATGTCTCCTCCAGAAACATTCAGACTGTATCAGGAACAGTGTGGCCAGTAGGACAAGGGAGGTTATCCTTCCCCTGTACTCAACACTGGTCAGGCCAAACCTTGAGTTCTGTGTCCAGTTCTGGGCTCCTCAATTCAAGAGAGATGTTGAGATACTGGAACGTGTCCAGAGAAGGACACCAAGGCTGGTGAGGGGCCTGGAACACAAACCCTATGAGGAGAGGCTGAGGGAGCTGGGGGTATGCAGCCTGGAGAAGAGGAGGCTCAGGAGTGACCTCATTGCTGTCTACAACTACCTGAAGGGAGGCTGTAGCTGGGTGGGACTTGGTCTCTTCTGCCAGGCAACCAGCAACAGAACAAGGGGACACAGTCTCAAGTTGTGCCAGGGGAGGTCTAGGCTGGATGTTAGGAGGAAGTTCTTGAGAGAGAGAGTGATTGGCATTGGAATGGGCTGCCCAGGGAGGTGGTGGAGTCACCATCCCTGAAGGTGTTCATGAAAAGCCTGGATGGGGCACTTGGTGCCATGGTCTGGTTGACTGGATAGGGCTGTGTGCTAGGTTGGATTGGATGATCTTGGAGGTCTCTATCGACCCAGCTATGATTCAAGGTCACCATGATGGGGCTCTGAGTAACCTGATCTAGTTGGAGACATTTTTGCTTACTGCAGGAGGGGTTGGATTAGATGATTCTTAAAGGTCCCTTCTAACCCAATGCATTTCATCATTCCATGATAAGTAATCTCAGTGTGTCAGAGAAAAGAGAGTCACTATCAATCAATACATGAAGCAAGCAGATAGTAACATAAGATAATTAGCGGTGGAATTCAAAATGCTTGAAAACATAATTGCTCAGGAAGATGGGAAGGATTCAGTGGGCTCTCCAAATGGTCTGTAACATCCTTCCTGCCCTCAAGGATTAATAGCTGAGGTTAATACCATTTTTCAAGGTTTTTTTTTTTATAGAAATCTACCAAGTCTGAAGGTTATTAAATACTTAATCACAGGATGTGAGGGGTTGGAAGGGACCTAAAGAGATCCTCAAGTCCAACCCCCCTGTCAGAGCAGGACCATACAATCTAGCTCAGGTCACAGAGGAATGCTTCTAGATGATCCTTGAAAGTCTCCAGATAAGAAGCCTCCACAGCCTCTCTGGGGAGCCTGTTCCAGTGTTCCATGACCCTTACATTAAAGCTGTTCCCCCTTGTGCTGAGGTGGAATCTCCTGTGCTGCAACTTACACTTAATGATACAGTTAAAATTAACTCTAAGGGTTTGATTTCAAAGATGTCAATAAGTAGGGCTCTGAATACTCAAGTCTAGAAACTGGATGAGGATGTGAGCAATCCACTAAGTTATTAGTTCTTAATATCCTGACTGAAAAACCACAGTGCTTTAAACAACAGAACATGTGATAAAAACAGAGCCTGAACACAGCACTGGGGAGTCAAAACCATTTCCCTTTGGAGAGGTCTTTGCAGCCCCTCTAACGCACAAGGAAAGGTGAACTTCTGATACAAAGAGAGAGGTGACAGTCCATCTTTCTATCCACATTATCCAATGGTGTACAAAAATAAGAATATGGAGAAAAAAGAAAAAAAAAACCAAAACAAAGGGAATTGTCCCAAGCAAAAAATTCCATGCCTTCAGCTCTGTGTCAATGTGTGCACATGAAAGAGCTGGTTCTGTCCCTCTCCTTGGCTCTGGTGAGACACCAACTCCCCAGCTCCACAGTCCTAAGCACAAGAAAGACATGGACCCGTTGGAGCAGGGCTAGAAGACACCACAGAAATGATCAGAAAGCTAGAACCTCCCTGCTGTGAGGACAGGCTGAGAGAGTTGGAGGGGTTCAGCCTGGAGAAGAGAAAGGTACCAGGAGACCTCATTGTAGCCTTTGAGCACTTAAAGCAGCCTAGAAATGACATGAAATGTTTCCAGGGATGGGGTTTCTACCACCTCTCTGGGTAACCTGGGCCATTGTTTCACCACCCTCACTGTAAAAAATGTCTTCCTTCTCTCTAGTTCAGCTCTTTTAGCTTAAATCACCCCTTGTCCTCTCACCGTAAGCACTGTTAAAGAGACGGTGGAGAGTACGGACTCCTTACCAGCAGGGATATACTGAAGCTGGAAAAGAAAATGCCTGATGTTTTCTCACCAACTACCTACAAATATAAGAGTGTTTGGGTGAACTCCCAGCACCATATTTATGTCAGTGGGTTTTAGCAGGTACATATAATTGTGTTTATCTGCCAGATTAATTGTAACTGTGCTACAGCTTTTGAAAACAAGGCTTCAACTTGCTTGTTAGGAGGCATCCACAACAAATATCTGACTCACAGAGGGCACCTCTGGTGTTTATATTACTTTATTTGTATCAACCCAGAAGTCAAAATAAGGATCATTTACTGAAATCAGACTCCCTCCCAAATTACACACCACAGAAGACACAGCCACCAAACATCCAGAATGAAATATCACAGAGCTTTTATAGCCTGAGGGAATTTTTACAATCAAAACCAACCAAACAAAGAGACACACACACAAAAAAAGGAAGGTGCTCACATAAAAATCACTTCAAATCACACATTTTGCTCGTGGTGATTAGCAAATCAGAAAAGGAAGTAAGCTCTGTGACCTCACTGCTTTTTGCTACAGACCACCATGTGTCCATGGAAGGTTTCTGTAACCTCATGAGGTGCCCCATGGCACACAAGAGGCTGAATTATCATTAAATGAATCTGCAGTTAATCCTGCAGCACCAGAGGCATCAAAGGCCAAGCCAAAACTGCAGAAGTGATACAAGACAAACTACTAATTAGAGAGTCATAGGATGGTAGGGGTTGGAAAGAACCTCTGAAGGTCACCTTGTCCAATGCCCCTTCTGAAGCAGGCTTGCCTAGGTCAGGTTGCACAGAAATACATCTAGGCAGGTTTTGAAAATCTCCAGAGAAGAAGACTCCATAACCTCCCTGGGTACCTTGTTCCAGTGTTGTCACCCCCACAGGAAAGACTTTTCCCCTTAAGTTCAAGTGAAACCTTCTGTGTTCTAGTTTATACACATTGTCCCTTGTCCTGTCACTGGCCACCACTGAGAAGAGCCCAGCCCCATCCTCATAACTTCCACCCTCCAGATATTTATATGCATTTGTAAGATCCCCTCTCAGTCTTCTTGTTTGAGGCTAAAGAGCCTCCAGTCACAAACTCTCCTGTCTGGAGACATATGCCAATCCCCTCATCATCCTCACGGCCCTCTGATGGACTCTCCTCAGTAGTTCCCTGCCCTTGAACTAGGGGAGCCCTGGACTGGACACCATTTTCTACCTAAGAAGGTGGTGCTAAGATCACCCTGCTCTCCCTTCTCACAGTGCTCCAGGCTCTCTCCCTCCACTGGCTGAGCACAGACATCTTCTCAGATCACATCTTGCTTGAACAGTGGACCACAAAGCCACAGACTCTTTCTGGACAGCAGTGTTTCAAAAAAATATCCAGGCTCTGTAGCCCACAGCACTCTGCTCAAGGTAGCTGCCTAAGCCACGGCACAAGAAATGCTTTTGTAACGAATGTTGCTGTGAATGAGGGAATTTGTTGTTCTGCTCAGCACTTCCTTTAAGTTTACCTTGCAAACAGAGACAAATTGTTTCTCTTTTCATTTTTTTCTTTTAAGCAGAGAAGCTGTTAATATTAAAAACAAATCCGAATCTCCTACTGAAACGAGCTTTTAGTTTCTTTATGTTTTTTTAAACAGGAGCATCTTATGAACCAAGACAAACATGTGAGGCTTGGTTTGTGACCAGCAAAAACACATATTCCAAATATCAGTGGACTTCAAGCAACCCTAACTTCTGCTACTGGTCTCCAAGTATTTGCAAAGGACTTCAGCTTGATTCTATTATATTTTGTACCTGACCAACAGAAACATCCCAGTTAAAAGATCTGCTGTAAAAAACGCAAAGCCGTGCAACCCAAGGATGAAAGCAGCCCCTGAAAGAGAAAGCCAATGCACTTTCTCTATCCTCCTCACCTGCATGTGGCTATATATTTGTGACTTTAAGAGGAAGAGCTTTCCAGAGTGGGGTGACATGGACTGTTTTCAGGAATCAGTTTGAGGGAGCGGGGAGAGGAGGACAACAGAAAGCACCAAAAATAAACAAACAAAACCAACCAACCAACAATGATGACAAAGACAGGATAAGTGACTTTCTCCTGGTAGAACCTCAGAACTATACAACACTCCTTTTAGACAAACACTGAGAATTAGTCCAGCAAAGCATCTGCATGCAATTAAATATTGTCCCAGTGGCTTCACTTCAGAAGGACAGTCTGCAATCAGACTCCTTGATTCTCTAGCCATGCTAAATTAGCTCATCTACAGATCTGCTGCACAGTCAGGACAAGAACAACCTTTGCCAGAGAGCAAGAAGCATTCTCTAAGTATGCAGCAAATTTCTTCTCACAGATCTTATTTGTTGAGAAGCTGTTCATGGTTTTCTAGAGTAATGGGGGATACGGAAACTGAACTCACACAAATATCCCTTCAAAGCCACTTTTGGACACATCAAGGCGTGGCTGGTGGATTGCAACCACGCAGGTATGCCAGTAAAGATATCTTACACAGGGGCTCTTGATGCAGACAGTCTAAAAGACAAAACGTATCTTCTATATATATCCAGCTGGATCAAAAAGCATCTCTTCTCAGTGATGAATTTTACCATCTCAGCAATTTCTAGTGAGCAAAGTACCTGTGGCAGAAAATACATTGGCCTATGAGACCAGGCAGCACCTTACACATCTTTGTAATAACTCTTCTTATAAATAATAATGAACTATGATTGCTTAGCTTTCTTTTCCCATCTAAAATATATATGATGAACCCAAATAAAAACACAGGGCCAAGTGCAAGTCTAATTGGCATGATGGTGATGGGTGTACCACACCCTTTGGGATGAGAGCTTGTGCAACAGCCACGGCAAAACCAAACACTATTAAGACTTTCTTAAGATGAGGAGCTGGAGATCAGATCATAATGAGAACACTTCTACAAGGACAAAGGCATTGGGAGTAGTGAGCACACAGGGGATTCACCACTGAAACAGGAGGCTGAGAGATCCTCTGCTCTCCCAGATTTGCATCCTGTGGTTTTGCCTTGGCTCCTGTGTAGTATATGGTGAATGGCAAGTCCTCTCTGCCTTGGAGAGCATTTCTGCTGCAGATGACAGGACATCATAAGGACAGAAAAGCTAAATTTCAGATAGCAGCAGTGAAAGCTGCACCAACAGCAGAGTGACCCACAAAGAGGCAACAATTCAATCCAGTGTATCACAATGTCATTATCCAAAAACCTCTAAGTAGTGCACAGATTCATCTGGGATAAGAGTCTGCTTTCCCCAACTGGAGGTCGCCTCACTGAGTGCCAGAAGGCAGTGATCCCAAAGGGTGTCTTGCCCAAATAAGGGTGAGCAAGCCCTGCTGTCACCTAACATGGTCAGTTTTGCACATGCCATTTTGACTGGTGAGTCTCTGTGGCCAAAGGAGCCATTGCACTTGGGCAAATAATAGAAATTGAGCGAAGTTGCAGACAGTTGAGCTGCTTCTGCCTGGCTGCCTCTGCCTCACTGCTCTTGGACAACATGTTCTGCTATGCCTCGTGCTTCAGGACAGCTTAGCCCAGATGTTTTGGGCTTGAACTACCTGGAAACTTAAGTGCCTCAAGTTTCCCAGGAGAAGGCATTTAAGTGCCTCACAATGTGACAAGAAGTTCCACCAATATGGTGCTCTCTGCACATCTGCAAGAGATTCACCTGCACTTCTTCAAACCTCCATGCTAAGAGGAACCAGCATCAGGTCAGAGATCGTTTGTCTCTTTCCCAGCACCCTGAGAAAATTTAGAAGCTTCTCAAGGGCTGAGCAGTTCCAACACTGCCACAAAGGAGATAGGGACTATCTTGAAATTTCTACTCCACTGCAGTGAGTAGCACAGACTTTGCCTAGGGCTCCAGGCTGCCTATTTGTGAGGCAAAGCCATTTTGTGGCTAAACTTTTCCATTTTTCCTGATTCTTCTAAATGAACAAATAGCTCATAAGAATCCTTGTGAAGATTTTCCTGACAGAATTAGAACCCAAATTTAACTAATTTATATCTAGTTGTGGGCAGGGATTTCCAGAAATAAAATTAACTACATATTTTATAATTCCTGCCTCATTAATTGCCCCAGCTAAACCACAGTGCCACCTTGTAGAAGGAACTTCTGAATGATAGTGGGTGAGGAGGGGGGAGGAAAAAATAAAAAAAGAAGAAAAAAATTTAAAGGAGATTTAAAAAAAGAGAAAAAACATGAAAGAAACAAACACAATAACTAAGCTCCAAACAAACATCAAAACCAACAAGCCAACCAAACAAAAACCAAACAGGAGATTGTTTTGATGGAAAAAAAATTATTTTCAAAAGCTAATTACTGTACCCAGCTCTGCAGTCCTCAGCATAACAATTATGTGGATGTCTGAGCAGCTTTCTAGGAGACCACAAAAATGATCCAAAGCCTGGAAGCCCTCTGCTGTAAGGACAGGTGGAAAGAGTTGGGGTTGTTCAGCACAGAGAAAAGAAGGGTTCAGGGAGACCTTGTTTTAGCTTTCAGCACTTGAAGGGGCCAATAAAAAAGCTGGGGACAGACTTTTTAGCAGGGCTTGTGGTGAGATGATGGTTTTAAACTAAAAGAGGAGAGTCTTAGACTAGAGAGAAAGAAGCCATTTTTTCACACTGAGGGTGAGGAAACATTGGCCCGGGTTATTAGGAGAGGTGGGCCTAGATAAACTTTAAAGGTCACAGAATCACAGAAAGGTTCAGGTTGGAAAAGACCCTCAGGATCACCAAGTCCAACTGATAACCTTATTCAACAAGGTTCACCCTAAACCATATCCCCAGGCACCACATCCAAATAACCTTTAAACACATCCAGGCCCCTTCTAACCCAAACCATTCTGTGATGATTCCTCACTCATCTCAACACTTTGATATGCATCAGGACCAGTTAAACGCACCCAGAGGAGACAGCACTGCCCCCATTGAAACAAAACTGGTTTAGAGTTAGCATTATCCAATGGCAACCTCATGACTTTGCACAACATTCTTCTACTGGAGCCACTTGCCAGCAATAACCTACATATTGATGTGCCATGAACAGAAACCTGGAGGCTTCAGCTGGGAGACAAACTGTCAACCAACCACTAATTGGTTTTTATGACGTGACTCATAGTTTAGTAATTTCCCAGAAATTAATCACGGGTCACCCAAAAAAAGATCAATTAAATAACAGGCTCAAAATTTGTCAGAGCCCTGTCTGGGACAGGGGAAGGCAATGACCTCAGCAGCTTCGCCACAGGATTTTATAAATGAACAAAGAAAGGATTTAAAAGGTTAGTGAAACTAAACTTGTGTTTCCTTGCAGACCCATTCATTGTTTTTCTAAAGAAGTTTGGGGGTTTTTGTAATGAAGTAGAAATTGCAAGATTGTGTCTTTCAGCCTCTGCTCTCAGTCTGTCTCAGTCTATGGAAACAGAATGAGAGAGTTGGGGCTATTCAGCTGGGAGAGGAGAAGGCTTCAAGGAGACATTTTTGTGACCCTCCAGTACCTTGAGGGGGTCTACAAGAAAGTTGGTGAGGGACTTTTTAGGGTGTCAGGTAGTGATAAGACTAGGGAGAATGGAGCAAAACTAGAAGCGGGGAGAGTCATATTGGATTGAGGAATTCAGATTGATTGGAAGAAGTTCTTCACCATGACAGTGAGACACTGGAACAGGTTGCCCAGGGAGGCAGTAGAAGCCCCATTCCTGGAGGTTTTTAAGGCCAGGCTGAACGGGGCGCTGAGCAACCTGATCTAGTGTGAGGTGTCCCTGCCCATGGCAGGGAAGAGTTTGAACTAGATGATCTTCAAGGTCCCTTCCAGCCCTGACAATTTTATGGTCCTAAGATTTATTTTATAACACCATTTTCGTGTGACCATTGTGTGTGACTTCAACGGTTCTATTAATTTTGATTGTATCTTCCTTTATATTTGTCCCAATAGAATAGGAGAAAAAGAAATTATGGGGAGGGATAAATTCCTTTGAATTCCTGTGCAAAAATCATATCTCATTATCAAAATAAATACTACAGAATTCCTCCTATTACAGACCTCCAAATCATCATTATTAAAATGGTCCTAAAAGCTTTTAATAGAAATCAAGATTAAAAGTTATTTTGCCCACAGAACGCTATGAATTCCCTTGTCTATTCTTTTCTCCCCAACTTAACACAATGAACTATGGGAGGGTTATCTCCCCTCCTACTTTTTACCATAGTTTTTTTTTATCAAAACCTTAATTAAAATCACAATATAATGTTGAGTACTTTTTTTTCTCTAAAGAGGTTTTACAAAACCTTGCCTAATCTCATCAGTTTTACCAGTAGGACAAGGGAGTTTATTCTTGCCCTGTACTCAACACTGGTCAGGCCACACCTTGTCCTCTGTCCAGTTCTGGGCTACTCAATTCAAGAGAGATGTTGAGACACTGGAACATGTCCAGAGAAGAGCACCAAGACTGGTGAGAGGCCTGGAACACAGGCCTATGAGGAAAGGCTGAGGGAGCTGAGGGTGTGCAGGAGGCCCAGGGCAGAGCTCATTGCTGTCTATAACTACCTGAAGGGAGGCTGTAGCCAGGTGGGGGTTGGTCTCTTCTGCCAGGCAACCAGCAACAGAAAAAGGGGACACAGTCTCAAGTTGTGCCGGGGGAGGTCTAGGCTGGATGTTAGGAGGAAGTTCTTGATAGAGTGACTGGCATTGGAATGGGCTGCCCAGGGAGGTGGTGGAGTGGCTGTCCCTGGAGGTGTTCCAAAAAAGCCTGAGGCACTTAGTGCCATGGTGTACTTCATTGGACAGGTCTGGGTGCTAGGTTGGACTGGCTGATCTTGGAGGTCTCTTCCAACCTGGCTGATTCTATTAAATACTCAATGCCGTTTTTCTGTGCAGATTTAGAGACTACAACCCATAGTACAGCATAACTGAGATCAAATCCTCATTATTCCCTGCCTTCCTGGGGTTTGTTTTGTCTTCCAACAAGTTGTTCTTCACTGAGAGCTCCCAGGGGAGGGGAAAAAAAAAGAAAACAGGTATTTGACTTCTTTTCCTAGCCAAGTTAAGTGAAACAAGATTATACCTAACTGGTCTGAAGAAGTAGAAATTTTTGGAGATCTACTAAGCCCTGTTATGACTATCTCAGATATTATTTAAATATGAATATGAGTAAATGTATCACTTAGGCTGTTCTTACAATAACAATCAGCACCAGACTGAGCCACACATGTTACATGCTGAAACAAGAAGAAAGAAAGAAGTTTTTCTGAGACAGGTAACACTCCAAGAAAGCACAGCAACAGCTAAGTTAGTGTTTTGCATCCAAATGAAAATGTTTCTTCATTTCTTCACCCCAAAATGTATTGAATTACACTCTTTGTAATGACTCTGGTGATGGTGAACTGTGATGGTTTGGGTGTTCCCTGCCCCCCCACACTTCAGAAATCACCCAGACTAGACTCAGCTGGCTCTGGAAATTGAATGAAGCGTTTATATTTACATCTTAGCACAACATACAAGCAGATAGTTACAATACATACGGCTATATACAGAAATATACAAGTTAAAAGGTAATACAGAAACACAACAGCCCTCCCAGAAACCTGAGTCCCTAGGAGGAGCTCCCAACTGCCCTTCCACCTTCTCCCACCCCACTCTACCTTACCCAAGATGTTGCCTTGTGCCCAAGGAAGAATGGAGGGTCAGCCAGGAGGGTCAGGAAGCAAGTGGATTAATCGGAGACACGGAAGGTGAGGTTAGAGAGATTGCAGCCCAGAGCCCAGACAGAGAGCAACTACTTTATCTACGTTTGGATTCTTGCTCTTATACTTCTCAACAAGCCTATGAGTGAAGCAGACATCACCATTTGACAGTGGACCGGGAAGAAACCACAGATCTATGTAGCTGCTGCTACTATTTTACAAGCTTATTTACTATGATTCACAAACTCATGACATGACCCCATCATAGAGCTCAACAAGAGAAAACCTCCAGCATTCTGAAATTCTCACTCTTCCCTGGATGAGTGCAGGGGCAACTCAGACTCTATGAGGGCATGGTGTTGTCCTGCTGGAAAGCAGGGCCATGGAGAAGGATGTGAGTGTGCTGGTGAACAAGTTCACCATGAGCCAGCAATGTGCTCCCACGGCCAAGAAAGCAAATGGTATTCAAGGGTGCCTTCAGAAGTGTGTGGTCAGCACGCCAAGGAAGGCTCTCTACTCCATCTCCACACTGCACTAGGGAGGCCACATTTGTACGCTGTTCTGGGATCCTCAATTTAAGAGAGACAAGGAAGAGAAAGTCCAAGTGAGGCTACAAAGATGCTGAGAGGCCTGGAGTATCTCTCTAACAAGGAAAGGCTGAGACCTGGGACTGTTCAGCCTGGAAAAGAACAGACCAAGAAGGGATCTTCTTAGTGCCTACCTATATAAAGGGTGGTAGTTGAGAGGTCAAGAGAGTGGAGACAAACTCTTTTGTGTGGTGTCAAGGAATAGGCCAAGTAGCAATGGTCACAAACTGGAACATGGGAAGTTTCACCTAAACATGAGGAAGAAAAATTCTTTCCTATGAGGATGCTGGAGCACTGGAGCAGGCTACCCAGAGAGGTTGTGGCATCTCCTTCTCCAGAAAGATTTCAAAACCCACCTGGGCATTCTGATCCTGGGCAAACTGCTGTGGGTGACCCTGATATAACAGAAGGATTGGACTGTATTATTCTGAGAGGTGCCTTCCAACCTCCACAATTCTGTTATTCTGTGATACTGGCACAGCTCTGACAAAAATAATCACATATTTAAGAGGAAGGATATGGAGAAGAGGAGGGATGGTAAAAAGGCTCCATTAGCCAAGCACATTTGGGATACAGGAGAACCAGAATCAAGTCCCTGCTCTGAATTAGAACAGGATGTTAACAAATCTGCTTTGAGCAGGGGAATGCATTATAGAGTTTTCCACTTCATCCGGAGGCAGAGCAGATGCATGTGAGTAATGAGAAACTGCACACCTACCTCTGCATCTGCACCAACAGCTTCAATTTGAGGAGTTCACAGCTCCCCCTAAATTAGATTCAGACCAGAGTTTGAATGTTAATTATGGAGCATGTGCATATTAATTTTCTGCTTCCTTCTTTCCGTATGCAGTGAGGATGCTTTTACATGCCTTTTGTTTGGGTTCTTATGGCCTTACTTGGTTTCCTAATATATTAGAGGGCACTTCCTGCACTGCTTACAGAAGCAAATTTCCCACTGCTAAGTGGGAGTTTTCCCTAAGTAAGGTCAGCAGATTCTGTCCCAGGGGAGTGAACTGATCTTCAGGCTTAGCAATCCTGAAGATCCAGCAGAAAGCAAAACGGAGATCACTCTTGTTTATGATTTGCTACTATATCGTGTCCTCCTCTCCAACACAAACAAGTAGGAAACGTTTTGCTGCAATAATCCTTTTAATTAAGGCTCCCATCGCAGTGCAGCAGCTGCTTACTACAATACATCTTTGTCATGGAACTATTTATTTCCCAGAAAATATTTCTTTAGCTGCTAAGGCAGATGCAATAAACCAGATCCACGGAAGCAGCAGAAATCAAAGCAACAAGCAAAATGCACACAGCTAAACATTCCTGCACTGAAAAAGAGGTGTTTCTGAGTGCACAATTTATTCTTCTGTGGTGGCAACAAGCTCACTCAATTTAAAGCACGTCTGGGGGCTCTCAACATCATGTCAATGAGCTACTACTGACATAGCTCACACATTCGTCATTAAAAACACTGCAAAACCTTCTGTCCTCCTGCTGATCAGTGGTGTTCACATGAGCCCTTAAAAGCCTTTTGGAAGGCCCACACGATAAATATTTGATGTACAGGCTCTTCCTTAATGACAGTCAGGTGCTGCTGTTGGCATGTGAAGAGAAATGAATCAGCACCTTGTTACTGCCTCCCGTTCCACACAGACATGCTCACACCTCCCCTGCCCCAAGCAGCCTGCTGAATGTTTGTTATTTATTTTACTAACAAGTCCAACCCACATTAACTGTCACTGGAATACAAACAGTAGTGACAAAAAGCATTAGCATGAATAACTTAATCCAAGCCCTGTGAGTGCTTGTAAAGGAGAGGTTTTCTTGCTGTAAACTCAGTCCCTGTGGTTTCAGCTCTGGACAATTTGACTGTGTTTCAGACAGCAGCAATAGCAGGAGGAAGGAACATTATTCTTCCACCTCCATGTTTCCAATTATTTGAAAACTGTCCTTGTCAGCTGTCAAACAGGGAATTCAGAGGAGTACATTTAGGTCAGAAGCTGGATACACGATAAGGTCCTAGAGGAGAGACACACTAAGAACCAAGGCCAGCTCTCTACTCCTGTTTTCCAGGCATGAGGTCCAAATCCAGCACTCACTCTTTGCCCATAAAGGTCAGCCTGAGTGAGGTACCAGATTAATACAATCTGCACATAACTTTGTCTAGATACAGTTGAAGATGCCAAGGCCTGTATCAATGCATTACTAATTCATTTCTCTGAAAACTCACAGTATTAAACAAATGAGCTAGTGCTGGGATCTCACAGTATCACCAAGGTTGGAAGAGACCTCACAGATCATCAAGTCCAACCCTTTACCACAGAGCTCAAGGCTAGACCATGGCACCAAGTGCCACGTCCAACCTTGCCTTGAACAGCTCCAGGGACGGCGACTCCACCACCTCCCTGGGCAGCCC
>WAAF01012833.1:626659-682265 GCA_013400475.1 Tricholaema leucomelas
TACATATATATATAAAATTTATATATATATATATGGAAGGTTGACCATGAGCCAGCAATGTGCTGTTGTTACCAAGAAAGCCAGTGCAATTCTGGAATGTATTAGAAAGGCTGTGGTTAATAGGCCAAGAGAGGTTGCCCTCCCCTTCTACTCTGCCCTGCTGCGGCTGCATCTGGAATATTGTGTTCAGTTGTGGGCCCTTCAGTTTAAGAAGGGCATCAGGAAACTGTGTGAAAGAGTCCAGTGCAGAGTCATAAAAATGATAAAGAGAGTGGAACATCTTCCTTTCGAGAAGAGACTGAGGGAGCTGGGGCTCTTTAGCTTGGAGGAGACTGAGATGTGACCTCATTCATGGTTTTAAATATGTAAAGGGTGAGTGCCAGGAGGCTGGAGCCAGGCTCTGCTGGGTGACGCCAAATGACAGGACAAGGGGCAATAGGTGGAAGTTGAGACATAGGAAGTTTCGTGGAAACATGAGGGAACATTTTTTCACATGTGAGGATGACAGAACACTGGAACANTTGTCACTTAATGAAGTATTTTAGGATACCTTCCCCCTTGGGTGGCATGAAAAGAACACTTTATAAGATTGACTTCTCCAACAAAAAGTGATTATTTGAAATATTTCTGCTTTAATGTACAAAATGCCTCTTTTTTTTTGTGTGTGCTTAAAGATACTATCTTAAAAGACAGGATTAGAATGTCACCTAAACCAAAGGTTTATATTTTTTATATATATATATATATATATATATATGGGNGGGCATCAGGAAACTGTGTGAAAGAGTCCAGTGCAGAGTCATAAAAATGATAAAGAGAGTGGAACATCTTCCTTTCGAGAAGAGACTGAGGGAGCTGGGGCTCTTTAGCTTGGAGGAGACTGAGATGTGACCTCATTCATGGTTTTAAATATGTAAAGGGTGAGTGCCAGGAGGCTGGAGCCAGGCTCTGCTGGGTGACGCCAAATGACAGGACAAGGGGCAATAGGTGGAAGTTGAGACATAGGAAGTTTCATGGAAACATGAGGGAACATTTTTTCACATGTGAGGATGACAGAACACTGGAACAGGCTGCCTGGGGAAGCTGTGGATTCTCCTTCTCTGTAGGTATTCAAAACCTGCCTGGATGCATTCCTGTGCTATCTGGTATAGGTGCTACTGCTCTGGCAGGGCAGTTGGCCTGTATGAGCTCTTGAGGTCCCTTCCAGACTCTAACATTCTGCCATTCTGTGAAAAGTAGCATGCAAAGGTATAGAGGCTCGATAAGTAAAAAAATTATAGAGGTAGATTATTTCACCTTTCTGGCATCTAGTTGTTTGTTAAAAAAAATATATGGAAAATTACAGTCACACATAACTGAAGTTTCTCTCTCACCATGGCTGGAAGTGTATTCAGAACTCACAGATTTTGCTACATGTAATATATATTGTAAAAATATATATACAGATAAAGAAGAAAATCCTAAAGTCTGGTCTTGTGACATATCCTGGAAATACTAGAGAGTAGAAACCAGCTCTGAATACTTAAATCTTGCAATGAAGGACACATTTTTACAAGATCTGCTGAGAAGCAAATGTAACAATTACCTCATCCAGGTAATGCTCAGGTAAGATGACTAATTTCATCAAAAAGCAAAAATCTGTCTCATTATGCTACAGTTATATTTATTATCAATTAGTTTAATTACAAGGAAGGATTCAGGGAAGTGTTTGTCCACTGTATTTAGCACTAGTGAGGCCACACTTTGAGTACTGTGTTCAGTTTTGGGCCTCTCACTACAAGGCTACTGAGGTGGTGAAGAACATCCAGAGGAGGCCAACAAAGCTGGTGAAGGGTCTGGAGATAGCTCCAGTGCCAAGTACAGGGCAAGAAGCACTGCCCAGCTATCGCTGTCCACACTATTGCTGATCCAAGCCAAGATGCTGTTGACCTTCTTTACCACCTGAGCACACTGCTGGCTCATACTCAGCCGGCTGTTGCCCAATATCCCCAGATCTTTCTCTGCTGAACAGTTTTTCAGCCACTCTTCCCCAAGCCTGAACCATCATCTGGGGTTGTTGTGACCCAAGTGCAGGACCCAGCATTTGGCCTTATTGCACCTCAGCCCATTGGCATCAGCCCATGGACCCAACCTGTCCAGCTCCCTCTATAAATCAGTGACAGAGCAGTTTCTGTCATCTCTTCTATAATGATATGAGCCAACAATTATTCAGGCATGAGGTGGAAGAAACCCCACATCTCTTTTCAGCTTTCAGTCATGAGTATAAATCTTACAAAACCTCTGGACGTCCTAGGAGGAAGTTCTTCACAGAGAGAGTGATTTGCCATTGGAATGGGCTGCCCAGGGAGGTGGTGGAGTCACCATCCCTGGGGGTGTTGAAGAAAAGCCTGGCCAAGGCACTTAGTGCCATGGTCTAGTTGACTGGCTAGGGCTGGGTGCTAGGTTGGACTGGCTGATCTTGGAGGTCTCTTCCAACGCGGTTGATTCTATTCTATTCTACTCTACATTTAACCTCACGTGGCCACAGCTGATCAAAAGCAGTAAAAATAAGGAAACAGATTATAAGTTAAGTTTGCTTTGATAAAAATATTATGAGTTTCTAAAGAACAAAGGGAAGTGGTACTAATCCTATGACCTGCTAGTTTTTAGCTCTTCCAGCACTTCTGCACTTTTCAGATTTCAGTTTCAGGCACACAAACTTTGTTCCAGAATTTTGAAGAATCCTGGGGGAAAAAACTAACGAGGAAACAACTGTCTCTTGTTATAAAATTAAATATGCTGTGAACAACCTATTTTCAAGACTAAAAGTCTAGAAGCAGCCAAAAATGTTCCTCCTTAAGAACTATGCCTTCTAGTAATGACAAGTACCTGAAGGGCATAGTGCCCATTGCACTTACTGAAATTCAGAGGAAGGGATTAACTCCACTTAAAATAATGATCTTGATAGATGAGATTAGAAGTATGCATTTCACTTAACTGTCTTACAGTGTATGTAATCTTATCATCCTTTTAGAGCAAATTAATGCTTATAGCCTACAGCATGCAGTAAAGAACCATACAGAATTCTGTCAGCACTGGAAAAGTGACCAGCTGCATTGACCCATCCCATACTCCTTGCACATTCAACAGCCCTGTTGATAATGCTGTGCTAACCAATACCATTCCCCACCCTGCTCCTCAGCCAACATTTCAACATGGTGCTGCTTCATGTGTGCTACACCCTGACAGAAAACCTCTTTGTTTCATTTTCCTGCTAGGAAAAATCACAAATGCTTTGATAAATAGATAAATACTCTGCATTTGGGTGGTGCCAGTACTTCTACAGTTGCATTTTTCACTGGTCAATGCTTCTCAGGAGAGGTGACTGCTGGACAGTGAACACTTTCCACAGGCTTATAGGTTGGAGGTTTATTTTGCTTTGAATTATTTTCTGCAGTTTCATTGAGGTTTCTTCCCACCAGAAACCATCTGAAAATGATTCTAGGTTTGTGGCAAATATTGTCTGAGTGCAAAGAGCACATTGTTTGCCTTGTTTGTTTAGCTCTTAGGGACAGGAGTTATGCTCCTCAGCTATCTTTGACATGAGGAAAATTAAGACCTCAGGAAGAAACTTAATGGTCTTAGAGGTCTCATTTGACCAAAAGGATTCTAGGTGTAAGCATACCACAGTCACCACCTTACTCAAAATACAGTATTTTAAAGGAGCATCTACTCTCCCAAGCAAATCCAAAGTCGGTATGCTTTGCTGACATGCCTACAGATTTCCACTACAAAAAACATGCTGAACAATCACATCAGCAATTTCTCATTAGAAAGATCTGATGAACTTTTTAACTCATTTTAAGCTTGGCAGCAGGTTAAAATTGAATTAAAACTGTCCCTCACATTGTCTTAAGGTTTTGACATTTCTGTATTCTGTTGGCAACCTCTAAGTCAATCAACAAATTTGAGACAAGGTTGTTTTTTTTCAGCTAGATTGGTTTGGTTTGGTTTATGATTTTTTGACACTTCAGTTGCAGTCTCTATTCACAGTGATCAAAGCTCATTGCAGGCATGCTCATCTCCACCCACCTCACACAGTCAATACATGCCAAAGTAAGCTCTACTCAGAAAGCAGTGGTCCTAAGCTCTCCTTCCTCCAAAAGCAAAGCAAAATGCAGTTGTTGAAATCTCCTTTTTTGATACATAACAAAAAATTATGGCAAATCTGGGACCTACATTGTCCTCAATGATAAGGATAGCATTCCAGCCACCAAAACAGTGAGCACTCAGCTGCAGGAGCTCATTTCACTGAAGTCATAATTGATTGAATTATCTGTACAGATAAATTTGTTCATTGGCCTGGGAAGAGGAAGATGATTTCACATTCCGCCACCAAGGCAGCTGTCTGTGGAAAGGAGGCTGTCAGCGTTCCCATTCCTGCTCCAGCAACAGCTTTTCTGTCTCCAAGCTTCTCTCTCTAGGAAAGTAACTGGGAGCTCAAAAAAAAATCACTCTGCACCTCATTCATTTTCATGGGATGAGAAATGCATGTTCTTTGCCCCCTGGACATCCAGAGAGAGCATTCTGGTTGTGCTGTTACAGTTGCGTAACCCTGGTAAGACTCAAACTAAAAATAACAGCAAACGTGGAACACAGATGATGACCAAATGTCACACAGTGCTATGGCTAAACACAACATGAACCAGGGGCACATGTGGAGACAGTTGTGTGACAGCGAGCTTCATGAGCAGAAAGGGATGAAGACCTTCACTTACAGCTACTACTGAGAAGCTATGAGACATTGAAGCAGCTACTGAAACTCTTCCAGCAAGTAGAAGCAAAAATTTCAGCATATGTTACCAATCTCCCACAGCCATCCACACTCACTTTCTCTTAAAATGCATAAATTACCATAAATCAACTGACTGAGGATGCAGAAACAACCAAGTCTTTTTTTTTTTCTGCCAGCTGTTGCTTACACTGACACCAGGCAAAAAAAAAAAGAATCAGATGAAGGATAAGACAAAAAAAACCTAACCCAGATAAATGCTTCTGAGGAACATAAACATGACAAAACATCAGAGAAGTGTTAATATTAAGAAATATGAGTGTCGTTAGCAAAGTTACAAATATGAATGCAGTGTTTAAATCTCTGCTATTATTTATTCCAATGAAGGAAAGGATAAATTTCCTTTCTTGGTCCATCACTAAATTTAAAAAAAAAAAAAAAAAAAAAATTAAAAAAAAATAAAGGGGCTTAGAGGGTTGGAACTGCAAGCCATAAATCTGGGTGATGAAGGAGCACTTCAGACAGCGCTACAAAGCCACAAAGTGTTTACCAAAGGAAACAGAACTTTAAAAATAGTTATCTCCAGGATATCTGTCAATTGCGTAAAGCAGATGTTAGCTCCTCGCTCTTGTCACGTCTCTATTCCAAACTGGTATTTCTTCTACAAAGAAAATTCAAGTTAAAAAAATAAACACTTTTTGTTTGAAGAAAACTTGTGCATTTCTTCCCCTCCTTAAAATACAAAGCCACAGATTGATAGGGAACCCTGGAGATCATCCAGTCCAACATTACTAAATAATTTTCTCTTATTATGAAGAAGTTTTACTCAGGATTGCTATAAATTGATTTGCAAACTATTTCTCTAAACTATAAACCAGGGAAGGATCCTGGAGAACCCAAAAATCACAGAACACAGATTTTGGCAGCCTTTGTAGCTGTTTGATCCAGCTTGTACCTATTGTCCCTTTTCCGATCACTGGACATCACTGAGAAGAGCCTGGCTCCTCCTGGCACTCACTCTTTACATAGTTATAAACATTAATGAGGTTGCCCCTCGGTCTCCTCTTCTCCAAGCTAAAGAGCCTCAGCTCCGTTGGCCTTTTGTCATAAAGAAGATCATCTTTGTGGCTCTGCACTGATCTCTTTCAAGGAGTTTCCTGAAGTCCTTCTTGACATGAGGGGTCCAGAACTGGACACAATTTTCCAGATGTGGCCTCATCAGGGCAGAGTACAGGGAGAAAGAAGAATCACTTTTGACCTAGTAACCACAGCCCTTCTAATCCACCCCAGGATGCCATTGGCCACAAGGGCACATTGCTGGCTCATGGTCACCTTTCTGTTTGTCAGGGGCTCCAGGTCCATTTTTCCCTAAGCCACTCTCCCCAGCCTATACTTGTATTGCATTCAATTTCTCCCCACCTGACTCAGCACAGCCTCAATGAAATTTCTCAATGAAATGTCACTTGCACACAACCACAGTCCCAGAATCCATCTGGGAAAGACATGTTTTACTGTGGGTCTCAAATCCAATGCTTACCTGGCATTGTGTGGCAAACATCTAGAGTTAAGTCCTGCCATCGAAACATGACCATGGCCTTGTTCAGAAAGACAAAGCAAACTTTTGCATCTCTTTCTATGCTCATCACTCAAGAATCTTGCCCTGACCTCAAAGTGTTTTAGTTTCTGGCACTCAATTCAGGTTATTAAATCTTTGGCACTTGCAGGTGGCCTTCTTCCACATGTAGTCTGGAGAGAAGGAGGCTGAGGGGAGGCCTTCTTGCTCTCTAAAACTACCTGAAAGGAAGTTGCAGCCAGGTGGGTATTGGTCTCTGCTTCCTAGTAACAAGTAACAGGATGAGACGAAATGGCCTCAAGTTGCACCTTAGGAAGCTTAGATTGAGTATTAGAAGAAACTTCTTCATTAAAAGGGTTCTCCAACACTGGAATAGGCTCCTCAGGGAGGTGATTGAAACCCCATTTCTGGAGGTGTTTAGAAGGCATAGAGATGTGGTACTGAGGGACTTGGTTTAGCAGCAAACTTGGCAGAATTAGACAATGATTTGACTTGATAATCTTAAAGGGTCTTTTCCAACCAAAACAACTCTAAAATCCTATATTGAGTTTCTATTCCATGGCCTCTGTAGCAATCTTTTCTCTCTCTGGAACAGGATTTGTAGAAACTCCCCCAGACCTTTGATAAGCTCCCAGCCATTTTTTTAAGAGCAAGACTGGAAATTCAGAATGATTTAATACCTCTTTTCATGTTTATATAACAAACCATTGTGTCCTTATCCAAGAACATTTGAATGTGGGAAGTTAAGAAGAAGTTTAACTCGAAGAAAACTTCCCACGCAGTTAGCAATTCTAATCTGTTTATATCTAAGCTCAATATAAAGTCTGACTACATATTCCTTTGGAGTCAAGCCACTGTCCTGAAGATACCCAACGACACTATGCAGCATCTCATCAGCATAAAAAGTAAAGAGGTCACATCCCACCAAGGAAATTGTGGGTGTGGATTCACCACTACAAAAGTTCTACAGCTACAGTCAACCACAAAGTAAAGGACTGTTCGTTGCAAGGGGAAAGGGAGATAATTAAAACTTGTCACCGTTAGGCATGTTGTGAACGTATGAAGACTCTTACAGGTAAAGTTAAAGGTCTTAATGTGGACACATTCTTAAAATGCAACAGTCTACTTTTCTCAGTGAAAAACATCACCATAAAAAAGGCAAAAAAACAAATTAACAAAACCCAAAAAAACCACCACCACAACAACGAACCCTCCTTCAATAAAAAAAGGGGGGAAAAATAACTCCCAAACCAAAAAAACAAAGCCATAAAGCCATAAACCAAACAAACCAGGAAACCCAGCATCTCTTCCATTGGGCAAGATCTCCAATCTGGAGAAATGCATCCACTAAGATTCCCAGAAGATCTGTTTCTTGAGAAAGAGCCAAAGTATATATCCTGGAGGATTAAAACTAAGCGAAGGACATATTAAATTTGATTTAAATATATCCTGGAAATGAAAGATACAAACATCAAGCTGTCCTTCATGTAAAAAAAAACAACAACAACAAAAGTGATTTTCATCACAATTTCTGAAGGGAAGACAATGATCCCTTATTGACAAGGAGTTTATATGCAATGGAGATAACAGCAGTAAAGACTTACACAATCTTACAGAACAGTGCTTATTTAAGAGCACTTCCATCTCTATAAAAAGCTTTATCTAGACAAGAAAGCATTTTCATCATAAACAGACAAAAATGTCTACCAGTTGAGAACACAAACAATGGATTTCTAAGCAGTCTTTATGAGCAAACTGACCAGAATTGGTCTTGGATGAACTTTGTTGCTTCAGAAAAGAAATGGTCCAAAATAATACTGGCTTTTGTTTGAACACAGAGGATTCTTTTCATCAACAGCTAGATCAATGTACAACAGCCAGTTAGAACTGACATCAGGGTTCAGTACTGGGGCCTGTCCTCTTCAATATCACAGAATACCTTAATGATCTGGATGAGGGGATTGAGTGCACCCTCAGTCAGTTTGCAGATGACACCAAGCTGGGTGGCTATGTCGATCTGCTAGAGAGTAGCGAAGCTTTACAGATGGATCTGGACAGATTACACCAATGGGCCAAAGTTAATTAATTGTATGAAGTTCAACAAGGCCAAGCGCCAGGTCCTGCACCTGGTTCACAACAACCACACTGCAAGCTACAGGCCTAGGGATGTGTGGATGGAAAGCTCTGACTAGGAGAGTGAGCTGGGGGTATTGGTTGACAGTCAGCTGAATATGAGTCAGCAGTGTGCCCAGGTGGCCAAGAAAACCAGTGGCATCCTGGCTTGTATTAGAAACACAGTGGCCAGCAGGAACAGGGATGTGATTATCCTCCTGTACTCAGCACTGGTGAGACCACACCTTGAGTATTGTGTTCAGTTCTGGGCACCTCACTACATTTTGAGGCCATTATATCATTGAATGCACTGGGTTGGAAAAGACCTTTAAAACTCATCTAGTTCAAAACCTCTGCCATTGGCAGGGAACATCCTCAAATATATCAAGTTGTTCATAAACAGGAAAAATAATAATTAGTACTATAAAAAGAAAAGATTGATGGAACTAAATTAGCTGTAATTGAAATAAAAGAGGGAGGGAGGGGGGGAAATCACCAAAAAAAATTCTTCTCAATTTAAATATAAAATATTAGCTTTTTCCTAATTTATTAATTTCCAATAGATTCTCCACCCCACAATTAACTATCCATTTATAAAACACTTCAGAGGGGTGTTCTACTTCATTCTGAATAGTCAGTGATCCCATATAACTTCTTTGGCTTTTATCACTCAACAGTTTCGAGAACTAAAATTTTTGGAAGCTAAAACTTCCAGGTTAGTTCATTATAGCTATATCCTTTAAAAACAACCCTGCAGACTAAGTTTTCTGCTCTTTGACAAGCGTCAGTGCACTCCAGCAGCAAAATTCACATAACTGAAACACATTACATGAAGTTAGGACCCTGCTACTAATATATATTAAAGCAAGGTGGAATTAGCATGATTTCATAACCAGGGAGAGATTGTCAGCTTGACTGCAAGCATTTATCCTTAGTTTAGGACATCACGATCTACTCAAAAAAGCTGTAGAATCAGAGAATGGTTTGGGTTGGAAGAGACCAGGTGGTTAAGAGCCAATGGCATCCTGGCCTGGATCAGGAACAGTGTGGCCAATAGGACAAGGGAGGTTATTCTTCCCCTGTACTCAGTACTGGTCAGGCCACACCTTGAGCCCTGTGTCCTGTTCTGGGCTCCTCAATTCAAGAGAGATATTGAGATACTGGAACGTGTTCAGAGAAGGGTGACAAAGCTGATGAGAGGCCTGGAGCACAGCCCTACAAGGAGAAGCTGAAGGAGCTGGGTGTGTGCAGCCTGGAGAAGGCTCAAGGGTGACCTCTTTGCTGTCTACAACTACCTGAAGGGAGGTTGTAGCCAGGTGGGGGTTGGTCTATTCTCCCAGGCAACCAGCAACAGAACAAGGGGACACAGTCTCAAGTTGTGCCAGGGGAGGTATAGGCTGGATGCTAGGAGGAAGTTCTTGCCAGAGAGAGTGATTGGCATTGGAATGGGCTGCCCAGGGAGATGGTGGAGTTGCTATCCCTAGGAGTGTTCAAGACAAGACTGTCTGAGGCACTTAGTGCCATGGTCTAGTTGATTTAATAGGGTTGGGTGCTAGGTTGGACTGGATGATCCTTAGAGACTTAGAAAACTTCTTGTTCCCTGCCATATCACTCTTCAATAAACAACAGAGAATGCTATTGCTGCCCGCAGAGTTCTACCAATTCAGAAAAGACTCAGGATTACAATTTTGGAATAACTCTAGGACAATCCTACCTGACACTGTTCCCAAATAAATGCTTAAGGCAAGGATTTTATGATGAATCCTAAAACAACCAGAAATCCTGCTTGCTCATTTTCAGCTTGTAGTTTTCCAACTGTAAAAATAAAGTAAGGAGGGAAATACTCTGTAGAGTGTTTGGATGCACATGCACCTGTTTCTGCTCTGTCTATATGTCAGCTGTCACACCAGAAAATAAGTCTTGCTCTGGGTTATAAGTAAAGAAGGTGTGAAGATATTTTCACTTCAACAGCTAAGTTGAAATGAAATCTTACATACCTGAGGAAAGATATCTTCCCAACGTCTGAACAACTTAGGCTGATAGACACTAACGATGAACACTCTGAAAATTAATTTCAGAGTGTAGTGAGTTTGAGGCTCAGGGGTGACCTCTTTGCTCTCTACAACTACCTGAAAGGAGGTTGCAGCCAGGTGGAGGTTGGTCTCCTCTCCCAGGCAACCAGTGATAGAACAAGAGGACACAGTCTCAAGCTGCTGTAGGGCAGGTTTAGGCTGGACATTTGGAAGAAGTTCTTTGCAGAGAAAGTGACTGGCATTGGAATGGCTGCCTGGGGAGGTGGTGGAGTCATCATCCTTGGAGATGTTTAAAAGTAGACTGGATGAGGCACTTGGTACCACAGTTTAGTTAATTAGAAGGTGATAGTTTGGACTCGATAATCTGGAAGGTCTTTTCCAACCTGGTTAATTCTGTGATTCTGTGCCTTTAAAATGACCACAAAGACAAAGTTCTCCAGAAGAGAGTCCTAAGGGTCCCAGGATATAGTAATATGTTACTCTACTCAGTCCTAAGGGTCCCAGGATATAGTAATATGTTACTCTACTCCAATTTCTAGTATCACACTATTTAAAGCGGTGCCTTGCTGATATCACTCTCTTCTCCTTGAGAGGAGCATGCAGCTCTTGTTATCTCATGGTTCATGTTGGGGAGACCACTCCTAGCTGGCAGAGATTTGTGAGCTGCGTCACGAGGCCTGCTGAGGCCTTGTAGGCCTGAGGCGGGGAGGGCAGTTTTGGCCTACTCTGGGGCCTGCTGACGTGAAGTGGGGTGGAGGATTCTAGAAGTTTCGGGTCTGCTAGGCTCAGCATAGTTCCTGAATGTATTCCTTCTATCTGAACACCTTCTGTACTTATGTACCTGTAAATAGAATCTCCATTTAAACTTCCCATCAGTGTGTAGCGTTTTTATTTCACTTCCCAAAAGGAGTATATATTGTTTCCGTCCTCTGATCTTGAGTGGCTTGTGGCTCTAAAGCAGGACACAGAAACAACACATGGAGAGGAACCAGTCAAGATTAAAATCAGAGAGACTGATAGGAGTGTAAATGGGGGGGAGCCACGGGAGGGTGTAAAAGGAGAGGGACTGACGGGAGGGTGTATTTGGGGGTGTGGTGGAAGGTCCAAATTATGCCTAGAACACATATCCACCACATGCCCTAAACACCTGCCCCAATACCCATTTTNAGTCACGACCCCAGGCCTGTGCATCTGCCTTTTTCGGAGCAAGAACTCAGGATCGGTTCTAGGGGTGGTGTTACCTGTTGCTGTTGGTCAAAGACGCTCGCCAAAATGCTTCAAACCCAAGCAAACTGCTTGTTTGCTCCTGATGATTTGTTTTGTTCGCCGCCTGTTTGCCTTAGGTGCCTCTGTGTGTCACAATTCGCATTGCGCGTAAGAGGGGCCTTGCCTACGACCGGCAGCCTGACCGAGCCCGAAGATAAGGTAACGACCCAGCAACGACCTAGCAACGAGTTTCGACATTGGGACTTGCCGGCCGCCGCTGCGGCCCGAGGGCCGACTCGTTGCTACACACAGCACTCGCTCGGACTGCTCCAGCCCGCAAACCTGGACCCTGCTTTGCCCAGGCGGCTGCTGCCCACCCGATGACTTCCCGAGAGCCGCGGAAGAGCTCTCTCGTGTCCGTGGGCCTTCTCAGGCGCCGTGCTCCGTTTGGACCGAACGAGCGGCACAGCCCCACCGCACCGGCACCACCTGAAGTCCACCGCGCGGCTTTCACTACATAGACCTTCCTGCTTATGCTTCTGGAGCGCAAATAGTGAGACTGCCGAGCAGTGAGTACCGAACTCTCTTTACTCAAGTTTGTAAAGGTTTGTGCTTAACCACCCAGCGGCAGTTTGTGCTGCCAGGCTCTCCGGTGAGAAACCTTTCTAAAGATGTTTCCTAAATCATTTAGTTTGAGTGTATAGGTACATTCTGCAAAACAGTTTTACCGACTGCATCATAGAATCTGTCTGTGTTAATTGTAAGTAAGTTTGGGGAAGTTTTCTTTCTATAATTAATAAACTATTTAATATTTTTTTTTACATCAGCCTCATTCCAATTCACTCCTAACCCAGATTCAAACCCCTCCTTAACAGGGGGGAACCGACGGGAGAGTGTAAAAGGGAGGGGACCGACGGGAAAGTATGATGTCGAGCTTGACATTCGGTCACAAAGACTTCTTCCCATTACAATCCTGTTTATCAGAGACTGAGGGTTCTTTAGGACTGGTACAGTGCCTAGCCACAGTCCACTGGAAGATGCTTAAATTTCCATTTAGTCTCCAACTTGAGAGCAGCTGTGACTGACAATCACTAGCTTGATGCTGTAGGTCCGAAGGGTGAAGGACGAACGCCCAGCCTCCAGCTAAGCTGGCATGCTTTGCCATAAACAATAGAAGACAAATTTGCACCCCATCTAGACTTGACAGTGGTGGAGTCACCACCCTACCATGATGCCTGCTGAACTTCACCAGCATTCAAAACATCCCTTTGCAGCTCTGGCCCCAGCCAAAATCTGTCTGCATAGGCGTCAGCTCCTAGACCCTGCTGCCTCCAAGCTGAGCAAATCCCAAGTAGCATAGTCTGTGGGGCTCTTGGCACCAACATTTCTCCTCCTCAGCAGCTGCCACAAGATTATTTAACAGCTAACATGGTTCTGCTGGCATGGAAACAGCAGCTCTGTTTTCTGAAGCAAAACTACTTGATGCAAAAACAAAACAGTGGAGTATGTTAGCCTACGCTCTCACATTGAAGGACACGTGTTATCTTTGGCAGCAAAGCTAAAGGAAGCTTTTTGCCAAGTATCCCTTGTGATGCCCAAGCCATCGTTGCAGCCATGCCAACATAGCTGCCTGTGGCACTCAGCACTGGTACAACCAAAGTAGGGAGCACCCCATGAAAAGCAGGGAGAATCATAGAATGGTCTGGGTTGGAAGGGACCTCCAAAGGTCATCTTGTCTGATCCCCCTCTGCAGTCAGCAGGGACATCCTGAACTAGATCAGGTTGCCCAGAGCGCTGTCAAGCCTCACCTCGAGTACCTCCAGGGATGGGGCCCCAACCACCTCTCTGGACAACCTGTTCCAGTATTCCGCTACCCTCATGCAAAGAACTTGTTCCTAACGTCCAGTCTAAATCTACTCTATTTTGAAGCCATTGGCCCTTTTCCTATCACCACAAGTCTTTATAATCAGTCTCTCTCCATCCTTTTTGTGTGCCCCTTTTCAGGGTCTTTCAGGTCTCCCCAGAGCCTTCTCTTCTCTAGGCTGAACAACCCCAGCTCCAAGTTGAGGTGAACAAGAACTGGAGAAACTCACTAGTGGAGAAAACTCTACAACTTCATCCCTCTAAGTTTTCTATGGCTTTTAAAAGATATCTTGTCCCATCAGCATCATGGAACACCGCTGCTGAGAAGGTGGAGAGAAGAAACTTTCAGTGGCATGTGAGCTGTGGATTCATTGGCCATGTAATACAATGTTTTACATTTTAAGGAAAAGCACCAATGTCAACTTTAGTCATAGTAAAATCAAAAAGACATTTTACATTTAGTTACTTGTCTTATTTATAGCTTCCTCCTTACCATCACACACATTTCTCAGGAGGAACTCTAACTATGAAAAGGGAGAGGATAAAATGTGGGATATCTAAGCACTTCTCCAAAGGATTGTAGAAAAAAAGGATGCACTGAGAGTTATCCTTCTAAAAAGATGGAAGGAAAAGCTACATAGAAATCTTCACAGTTAAAATAAAGTCCAACCAAATGAGTACTCTGCTATGGCAGGGACTACTCAAGCACATTAAAGAGCAGACAACTGCAGCAGACAAGACTTTTGAAGAGGGGGGGGTGGAAAGGGAAGTTTATGCAAATAAGAAACCAGACCACAGAAAAATACTTGACTTTACCACATCTATGTGACAAACCTGTAGCAAAGTGACTCCAAGTTCTCAACCCTAAGCCTGTGTTCTTAGGGAACAACTTCTCCATAAAAAGATATTCTTGCCTCTCCTCCAAAATGGTGGCCGATGTACATGCAAGGAAGAGTTTACTCTGAAATCAACTATTTTTATTATCACACAAAGCGACCAGGAATCCTGAAGTGACAAAATCACTCTCCTAGTCATATCTGCACCATTTCCCCAGTAATGACCAGGAAAATGGTGCAAATATGACTAGGAGAGTGATCAATTTTCTCCTTATTATTTGTGTCATTTTCTGCTTGCAGCCCCAGAACAGAAGGACAAAAGTATTTCCATCCTCCAAGAAGGCAGATGTAACACTCCTTAATTATCATCAAATGTATTCATCAGCAGCCTTTCACAGTATCTCAAGGTCTATAGCCACTTTCCTTCAAACAGAAGAAAAACAGGAAGATAAGCTGCCCAGGGAAGTGGTGGAGTCCCCATCTCCCCATCCCTGAAGAGACATAAAAGCCATATAGATGTGGTGTTAAGGGTAATGGTTTAGTGACAACTCGACAGTGCTGGGTGATCATCTTATAGGTCTCTTCCAACCTAAACAACTCTATGATTAGAAAACTATCCTTTAGAAATCTTTTTGCACTATGGGTTGGAATCAATAATAGGAGATTTAAGATATGATGTGTCAAAATGTCTGGAGATCCCATTTTGTTCGTAGGTGTAACAGATTTTAGTTCAGCTCCATTTATTGGCATGGAAAGACACCAGCGTGCATGGCACAGTCTCACAGCCAGCAGAAATCAACAGGTAAATTTGTTTCTTTTTAGCCAGGAGTGCATGAATAAAAATGAAATTTTAAAAGGAGACAAATACTGAATGGCTTCACCTAAAACTGGGAAACAGAGCCTAATACATCCCAAAGAACAACAAAATATTGTGTGTGAGTGTAAGACAATTTGATTTGATCTTGATAAGAATATTTCTAATCTCTGAAGTGCTGTGTGAGCTGCACCCTGTGTTGTACAGCCTAACAGGCTGCCTTTGGGGATGATGATACAGAACACAGACAGTAAAGGGGCTTCTGTGCTCCCTCCTATGAAGTTAGAGGGTCAGCTGCAGATTTCGGAGAGCACACAACCTATTTGTGATTAGGCATGAGACAGACTCCCAATTCAATTTCTGCATTTTGTTAATTTAGCTCATCTCTCCTGCCAGAGATGCAATCATTTTCCTGAAGATAAATTTGAACCCAGTAAGCCAAAGCCATTTATCAGCTTTTAGCTAAGGAATACTCAAAGAGCTTAAGAAAAAGGCCAGTATTAAAATGCTGATTGAAACAAGTATGAATGGTTTGATTATTAGATGGAGTGCTGGAGTGGGGAGAGGGGAGCACATCCTGTTTTGTGGTTAGGAAAAGCTGGCAATCTGAGTCTGCCCCCCACCCTTTTTTGTGCAGTCTTTGCATAATAAATCTGACATTTCAGAATAAAGCTTCCATTTTCCTCCAACAACCCGGTGCAGAGGAGTAAAGAAAAGTGGGTCCTCTACTCCTTTTTTTTTTTCCTTTTGCAGTGGTCCACAGGATTTCCAAAAATAATAACCTGCCCAGCTGTTGAATCCAACTTTAGTTTATTTGCAGGCAGCAGAATCAGTAGATTTCAAATTAGCTTCAGATGCTGTGAGTGAGGAAACATCACTTCCCTCCAACTTCAACATCTAGAAGCTTTTTTTTTGCATTTTTATGCTTATTTTTCAAAAATTATAGGCCAGGAATTAACAGTTGAGCTCTAAATCAATGCTTCTTTCAAGACCAAAGCTGTTGGACTCAAAGAAATCCTTAATCTCAGTATAAGTTGGGTGCTAATGGCACCCAAACATTCCATCTCAGCCACCTGCACTTCTTGTGTCACTGAAAGAAACCCCACAACCAAGAGCATAGAAGCTACTGAAAGTGGTAGATATCTCAGACACAATAATGAAAATATATCTGCAGTTCCAAGTCAATTTTCTCTTAGTTCAGTATCAAAAGAGTTATTTTTGACCTCTTCCAATCTACCACTTCTTAACTGATGAACAAATTTAACTTCCTAACGGGGCAATGAGATGTTTTAGCACTGTAGTCAGATGAGCTGGGAGGGGAAGAAGAAAATATCTCTCAAAACAATAATAATAATTAAAAAATCTGTCACCAGGTAGGCAAATGGTGCTCTGGACACGTGGGAAAGGTTTGCCACAGAAGTACACTTCATGGTTCAAACATCTGCTCTTTCTTTTTTCGTCCAAGCACATCCGGAGCACGCAAAAATACAATTGCGGCGTATTCTCAAGTATCTGGATGCCTCTATTAGAACAGTTTGTGTCTGGGAAATGAGGATTTAAAATAGACAGGGAGCCAAATCCTAAAGCCCTTAGCTTGGGCAAGCTTCCATTCACCAAAGCACAACAAAAAGTCCAATTCTTCTCTTTCTTTCTTTTTTTTTTTTTTTTGAGTTTTATTTAGATTTGAAGGGATTCAGCCACACTTCTAGAACTCAGATGTGTCCATCTGAAAGTTAAGACCATCTGCTAGTGAAAATGGAGAACTCTAGCCCAAGGTTATTTCAACATGAAGCATCAAAGCTGCTAAAAGTATAGTTCCAAAAGAAGAAAAACAAAGTTTTCAATTAATCCTGCCACAATTTCGTTGTTCTTGACCAGCTCTATTTCTTCCTATTATTAGTCCACTTAGGAACAAAAGTAAAAGCACAAAGATTACTCTTTGGAATACAGACAGAGAGAAGATATTTTAAAGGATGCTTTAAAAACTACTCTTGACATGTTTTTGTCCAGTCCATTTCTCTGTAAACACTCTTGAGTCACTCAGATGAAAACCCTGGTCACTAGAAAGCAACTTTTTTGGATACAGATGAAAAGTTCCCACTTCATTCCTCCATGTCCAAGACTGACTCTGCTCTCAGGCATGGGGGCACAAAACAACTCAGCACAAACATCATTAAATATGCACTGGCAGCAGTGGGAATTTTTACAGTATGCATCCTTAAAGGAGAAGGAAGACTCAGGAAGCCCAGATTTTATACTACTAATATCAAATAGATCAAAAGTAGAGTGAGCAACTGGTCAAGGGAGGGGATTCTGCCCCTCTGTTCCACTCTGCTGAGAACCCCCTACTAGTGCTAGGTCCAGCTCTGGAGTCCTCAGCACTGCAGAGAGACGTGGACCTGTTGGAGCAGATCCAGAAGAGGGCCACAACAACGATGCAAGGGATGGAACCCCTCTGCTGTAAGCACAGCCTGAAGGAGGTGGGTTTGCTCAGCCTGGAGAAGAGAAGGCTGCGGGGGAACATTGTGGCCTTTCAGAGCCTATTACAAAGACAGAGATAGTTGTGACAGGACAAGGAGTGATGGTTTCAAACTAAAAGAGGAGAGATTTAGACAAGGTAGAAGGAAGAAATTTTTTTTGCACTGCTGGTAATGAAACACTGGCCCAGGTTGCCCAGAGAGGTGATAGATGTTCCATCCCTGGAAACATTCCAGGTCAGGTTGGACACAGAGCTCTGAGAAATCTGGTCTAGACCAGGGGGGTTGGACTAGATGACCTCTAAAAGTCCCTTCCCACCTAAACAATTCCATTCATGATCTCAGAATATCCTGCAGGTGCCTATGACTACTTCGTGAAGAAATTAAACAGCAGTTTCAGGTGATTCTTGGAGGGAGGCTAGTGATGTTCAAAGGCAGAGCATCAAGGTTATAATGAGCAGAAATCAATTCTGCATGCTGACTTCAGCTATTCCTGGAATCTTTCCTTTTCCTATTTGTTCTTGAAGAACAACCAGCTGCACCACCAAAGAAACAAAACCCAAAGAGTATCCCTGTAATAAAAGGTAAAATAATACACTGGTGCACGTACCAGTGCTTGCACACACCCCAGACTCTACCAGCAATCTATTTTAAGTAGTCTGACAATGTGCCTGGCTTTCTCTTGTAAACAGCAATCGGACTGAAGCAGTAATTAAGAGTAAACCATGGTTAATGTAACCTATGGTAAACGTTGGTTATCTTGGCATCTGAAGATCAGAAGTTGTCACTTGGCTCATTAAGAGTGATGGCTGACTTTATACTTCTAACTCTACCATGTGATGATGTGCAAGTTGGTTTGCTCCCCTCACCTTGCCCAAGTTATAATCAGTATATCACATTAGGACTACACATTTTGGGCAGCACAAAAGTTATTTGCATTGCTAATATCTTACTCTTACACAAACCACCGGAGTTCCAAGGCACTCACAGTTATTATCCCTGTCAGTTTGTTCTCCAGAAACAGTGACCTCAAAACACTTTTTTCCTCACAGAAATACCAAACGGGTGTCATGACCTCAAGAACATAAACATTTAGAAGCACTCCAAAAACCCCAAACTCCCACCCAGAAAACCCCACAATAATTCCTTTGAACTATTTATACTCATTATTCATCTGTACTACACAATACAGACTTGTGACACAGCCTGTGTCATCTTTTCCCATCATATTATTTACATTTAATCGTGCTTTATAGAAGCTGGCATTCGGTTAAAGAGGTTCCACCAGCCCTGTGTTTATCTCTCTTGTGCCACTGAGCCTAGATTATAACCATTTAGTCTTGGATTGCTGCAGCACTAACAAAACACTGGCGGTAGTTCACAGAGTATATTACTAGGGAGTGAAGTTAACGATCTCTGTCAAGATGAAGAGAGATTAATTGTTTGAGTGAGGCAAAGCGGAAGATTCTATAAAAAGCTACCCAAAGGGCAGGAAGAGGGAATGCACACAGGCTGGGGACTGACTGAACTGACCTTACCACAACTCAAGCAATAATACCATTCTTTTTCTCTTCATCAGTAACCCTCCATGAAAAACACTTAATGCAAGGTGCATTACCAATGGCTTTCCCTCTCCATTCTGCTCTTGTAAGACCCTATCTGGAATACTGTGTCCAGCTCTGGAGTCCTTAACACACAAAGGACACAGAGCTGCTGGAGCGGACGCAGAAGAGGTCACAAAGACAATTAGAGGACTGAAGCACCTCTCCTTTGAAGACAGGCTGAATGAGTTAGGGTGGTTCAGCCCAAAGAGAAGGCTCTAGAAAAACCCTATAGTAACATTTCAGTATCTAAAAGGGGACCTACGGAAAAGCTAGGGAGGGACTGTTTAGAAGGGCCTCTAGTAATAGGATGAGGGGCAATGGTTTGAAACTAGAGCAGGGCAGATTTAAGTTGGACATAAGGAGAAAGGTCTCTACATTGAGAGTGGTGAAATACTAGAATAGATTGTACAGAGGAAACTTTCAAGGACCCTGATGGGGTCCTGAGCAATCTGATCTAAAGACATCTGGGGTCACTGCATGGGGACTGGAGATGACCTTTGAGAGGCCCTTCCAATCCAATTCATCCTGTGATTCTATGATTCTGTGACTTACCAGTTCCCAAATCTAGACATTACATTTGAGCAACTTAAAAGAAACAAAGTGCAACACAGGAATCTCTGTTTTCTTTAAAATCCCCCAGAGGTAGGGAAGAGAAAGTCTACTGTAAACCAAAACTAATTGCTACAGAAAGCTTGATAAATCAAGCTTGGGAGTGCAATTTGGGCTCCCAAGGTTAGCCATAGAATTGCTTTGGTTAGAAGAGCCCTTTATGATCATGGGATTCAATTGTTAGCCCAGTACTGCCAAGCCACAACTAAACCATGTCCCTCAGCAATACATCTAACACCTCTTTTAAATTACACCGGGAATGGTGACTCCACCACTGCCCTGGGCAGCCTATTCCAGGGCTTGACAAATCTTTTGGTCAAGAAACATTTCCCAACATCCAATCTAAACTTCCTGTGGTGGAACTTGAGACTGTTTCCTCTTCTTTCACATGTTGCCAGGGAGAAAAGACTGAACCTCACCTCACTACAACATCCCTTCAGGTAGTTGAAGAGAGCAAGGTGGTCTTCTCTGAGCTTACTTTTCTCCAGGCTGAACAGTTCCCTCAGCCATTCTTCACAAGACTTGTGCTTTAGACCCCTCATAGCACCCAAATCTATATCCAGACTGGTGAGGAGTGAGAGACTGAGTAAAGAACCCAAATTAGGCTGCAAAACACAGTTACTCAATTCACACTTCAGTGGCAGACTGAAAAGCAGGTTTGTTCAGGTGCCTGAACTTCATTAGAAGTTCAGAGGAATGAAATGTCACTTAGTGGAAGTAGTATTTGTTTTACTAACTGGCAGCTCCTCATGTAGAAGATCATTTGTTTCAGAAGATTATCCAGCTAGCTCAGCTGAGAAGAACGTTGTATTTGCTGGAGTGATTCTACAGGGCTTCTCTATCTTCAGCTTCTGATTTTGGGATTAACCATAAAAGCAAAGGCAGAGCAAGTTACTCTAATTCCTGGTGAGGAATGTAAGATGTCACATAATGACAGATGGTTTAATCCCTGTAGGGCGAGAAATCTCAGTGGCAAAATACCAAAAAGCATGAAGTCATACTTCTTATGCAATCAGGTCCTATTTCTTCTAGCTTGGTCTCAAAATAAATTAGAGAAAGAAAGAGAGAAAAGAAAAAGTCACAGAAAAAAATTTCTAACTCAATGCAAAACATTTTCAATTATTTTGGAAATCAGCATTGGCTATTGCTGCCTAAAAAGCTGGATGAACTCTGCAGTGATGCTCTCCAAAGATAATCACATCCATGCTCCTTGCATGCAAACACCAGTCCTGCTCCCCAAGAGGCTACAAATCTCAGCTCCCCTTGAAAATACACAGTTTTTTTAAAAAGAGAAGTATTATTTCATTAGAATTCTAGGGTAGAATTTAAGCTACTCCCTCAAAGTGAGCATAAGGGCATTGAACTCTGAAATCCTGGATTTCAGCTGAAGCCATGAGAAAGATACAGTAAATCCTAAGTGTCAGTCCCCAAACACTACTGTACACAGAGACAAAATTCTCAGACGGTTTCCATTTGGGCTCATCTCTCATTTTTCTGATCGGTGCAACGATTACTTGCACCCACACTCATCTGGGATTTGGTTCACTGAATAGAAATGTGATTTTCAGGGGGAAATACCTAAGGAGTTTGTCTTTAGATCAGTATCTAGAGCCATCTGTGAACATGAAAACAGACAAGAATCTGCAGCTGCTTGTTAGAATTTCATATCACATTCTGTGAAACCTTGTATGTAACGAATCACAGAATGTCAGGGGCTGGAAGGGACCTCAAATGCTGATCCAGTCCAACTCCCCTGCCAGAGCAGGATCACCTATACCAGATCACAAAGGAATGCATCCAGGCAGGTTTTGAATATCTCCAGAGAGGGTGACTCCACAACCTCCCTGGGTAGCCTGTTCCAGTGCTCTGTCACCCTCACAGTGAAAACATTTTTTTCCTCACGTTTCCATGGAGCTTTCTATGCCTCAGCTTCCACTCATTGCCCCTTACTTCAGCCTTTCACTACCCAAAAGGGGCCTAAAAGAATGATGGGGAAAATTCCAGCATGACTTGTTACCAAAGAACAAGGATCAATGGTCATAAACTAAAAGAGGAGAGATTTAGGCTAAATACACAGAAGACTCTTTTTTTATGCTGAGGGTGGTGAAATACTCTGGACCCAGGTTTTTCAGAGAGGTAGTAGAAGTTCCATCTCTGGAAGCCTTCAAGGTCAAGCTGGACAATGCTCTGAGCAACCTGAACTAGCTGAAGATGTCCTTGCTCACTGCAGGAAGGTTGGACTGGATGACCTTTAAAGGTCTCTTGCAACTCAAACCATTCTATGGTTCTGTGGCTGGAGCTACATAACACAACTGACTGGAAGAAACAAGGAAGATGTAGGAGCTCACTGGGAAGCCACTGGCACTTTCCAGGAGCATGCAAGTCCTGTCTGGCCCTTTCCCATTAATTGTTCAAGAAGTGGACTTTATTGGCTTTCAGCTAAATGAAAATTCTGGTAATGAGCCATATGTCATCTGGAAAACAATGAGTGAGCAACAGAGTTTTCAAGGGTCATATATGCAGAACAGAGATTTAATCACTCTACACAAACCCGAGGAGTTTTTAAAGGTATTTTTAACTGAAACTGTGTTGTTCATGCCTTTGGAAACTGAGAGCAATTTCACAATATACCAGTTCTCTATCATTCTAATACTCAAATATACATTAAATATCAATACATGATCACATTTGCTTCATATATATAAATCATAATTCAAATCTCAAATTCATTCTAGATTGCATTATCCATTTGCTGTGAAACCATGAAATTATCCAATGCCTTCAAACACTTAGTTTAAAAAGGTAAGATGCATTCTTAACAGTTGCACAGGCATCTTGGTTCTTCATTACCTGTGTTCTAGAAAGCAGAGTTTTCTTTAGGAATGAAATAAAGAAAGAACAGACTTCTTCCTCTGTTCATCCACAGTTCAATGTTGCTGAAAGTCCTGAGCAGATTTGCTGCAAATTTGATTCCAGATTATTATTGCAGAATATTATGCAGGAGAAAATGTGTGATATAAGCATACTACAAAAATAAAATACTATCTGTTATGTACTTATGTAGGAGGTTTTCAATGTGCTTCACAAACAGCTTAAAAGGCTGATCATAGGCAAGATAGGAAATCCCAAGAATGTGAACCATCATCCACAGGCACCATAATGTGAAACACAATTTGCAACAATACAGGGAACAGCACAAGTTAATTTAATTGAATCCTAAAATTTAGCCTTATTTGGAAGCAAGAGGTAAGATAAGATCCTGAGAAAAAAATATGAAGATCTCCAGACCCTTTTCCATATCACAACCATCTTGAAAGGAGACTTTCCAGAACAACCTTATATCAAAGAAGGCATTACCATGCAGGTGGTATCACACTGAGAGAATAAAAATGGATTTTGATTAAGAGAATCTTAACACTGACTAGAATTTACTTGCCTTGGCCTCTGAAATAGGTGAACATGGAAGTTAATTTATTTCACACAGTGCTCAGTACAGCAATTAAAGGTTATTTTTGAGTGAGAGTTGCAGTGAAACAGATAATTGTTCCTATTAAAGCTTGCAAACAAAAAGAAAAGGCATGAGCTAGGTAAGTGAAAACTATCTCCATACTCCCAAAGATTAAGTCTGTGTTCTGAAAATTAAAGATGGCAAAGGTTAAGAGAAACGGAAAACTGCTGAAACATCAAAACAAAATACATCATAAAGAACTTTTTTGCAAGTATTCTCACCTCACAAAGAAAACCTTGGTACCTATAAAGCATTAGTTCAGCTCTTTAGAAGCTGTCTGTTTACAGCTGAACTCTTTAGAACCTGTCTGTGTTGTGTGGCCAGCAGGGCAAGGGAGGTGATTCNTAAGACACTGGAACGGGTTGCCCAGGGAGGTTGTGGATGCTTCCTCCCTGGAGGCGTTTAAGGCCAGGCTGGATGAGGCCTTGAGCAGCCTGCTCTAGTGGGAGGTGTCCCTGCCTATGGCGGGGGGTTGGAGCTGGATGATCCTTGAGGTCCCTTCCAACCTAAACCATTCTATGATTCTATGATTCTGTAACAAAACATGATCCCCTGATGCTGTCAATGCTACCCAAAAGAGTCTCCTCACATTAGCCACACTGGTTCCAGTGAGATACTGTCCTATGGAGCTGTACAGCACAAGCTAGTAAGAGGCATTTCTGGTAGTCAGTGAAGCTGGTGTGGAATCTAGAGCATCTCTATGGCCTGATCTCCAAGACAACAGACTTCTGGGAATATGGATACTTCAAGTTCTGATGACTAATTTATCAAATTCAGACATTTTCCATTTCACCTTGAACTAATCATTTCAGAACACAGAAAGACAAAGATACTTTGTATGTTCTGAGTTTGTAGAGAACACAGGCTGTGAAGCCAAGCACTCAGAAATTCAGAGCCACCAGCATTATGCCTTTATCCTTTTCCTTCTTGAGCTGAGCCTTCTTCTCACTGCAGGCTGGCTAATCTCCCCAAGCTCAAGCTTTCTCACCCTAGGCTCCTCATCCACTTTACCTTTCTTCCTACCAGTCACCCTGTGCTCCTCCTCTACTCTTCACCTACACCACCTTCTAAGTTGCCCTGGGCTCTTCATCACCTCCCTGCCTCCTCCTCTTCCCTGGCTCAGGCTTTCACCTTAGAAAAACACAAATATTTCTTAACACCAAGGTAGCTAACAAAAACACACAGCCATCCTCTTTCCCATCACTAGGTTTTAAGTCTTATTCCATTGCTTTTCATGCCCTTGCTGTTAAGCCAAATGACTCCAACCAAGCTGTTCCTCATATTTGCTTAATTACTTCCCCACTCCAGCATATTTGACTACTCCAGACTTCACTGATTTCCCTAGCAAGTACCTGGTCCCAATTTCTTAGCTGGTGGAAGGTGACAGAAGGACCAGCCAACACTTCAACAATGAACATGAGGGAGGGGGCAGAAATCAAAACTCTTTATTGCCTTTGTTCACCGGTAAGAACAGGCCACCCAGAAAACCTGTATTTTGGTATCACTGTGATGCAGGTCCTTTTGGATCTCCACCAAACCTCTCCATGAACCATTAATGCACCTTCTCACCAAACCCACTGGTACCAGTAGGACCTTGCTAAATTGTCAAGTGCTAGACAGATTTTTTTTTTTGCCTTCAAATAGACACCAGAAAAACAAACAAGGAGAAACAGAGTCTTTACCACAGTGCCCGTGGGTAGAAAGAGAAACAGAAAAGGAGTATCTTTATGTTCTTCTGACAAATGTAAGTTGATCTCAGGTTCAGAAAATGTCCACTGGGAACATCTGTCCTTATGCCATATCCATCTGCAAATATTTATGATGTACTTTCCGAGTTGGCCATTTGTGCCTGCGTACAGGAGGTCTGAAAACGGACCAAAACCGAACATGTAACACATGAGCCAAGATAGTTCAGGACTGGGATGTATTTCATTCAAAACCTGCATCACAAAATGCTTCTCATGCGAGTTTAAAATATCTTCTGTTAAGCTGGATGACCTTACTGCAGTGTTTTACAAACAAAGCTAGGTTTCTGAGCCATACAAGACTTCAGTGTCTTCTCACTTGGGAAAATTAACAGAAAACCTAAGCCAACCCCTCTCTTCAAAAAATGCTTCTCTCCCTCCTTCCATCTGCTCCTCACTCTCCAGATACAACCTTTCTTACCAGCTTGACCATTATCTACAACCCACAGACTCTCTGGAAAGAAACCAGAAACTGGGAGGCCATATGAAGGCCAAATGGCTACAACTGTGGTAACAACTAAAGCCATTATGTATGGGGAAGTTACCCTTGATCCACCTCTTCATGCCTCATTTGAAAGAACCGGGACTGCTGCCTCTGCCCCTTCCCCAGTAAGGATGCAGGTGCGAGTGTGGATGAAGACTGAATGCTAACTGGAAGAAAAACACCTTTAAGAATAGATCATAATGATGGCATATTTCTGAACCAAAATGCATACGAACTGGAGAACAGTTTGTAGCTTTTATGGAGCTCAGGGAATTCCCAAATCTAATAAAAATTATAATTTCTCATGGACAAGGGCAGTTTGAAAGATAAACAGTAAAAAAGGTCTTCCTACATACTTCCTGCTCTGCAGTAGGATGAAGAGCATTGTTGCCCATAGAAACGAATGGCTTTTCCCCCCACTTTGGGCTTGAAGAACAAAGACCAAACAAATCCATAGCTAGGACTGCCTTAAAAGCTAGCAAATGGTCTAAAAAAACCCCAAAAATCACCAACAGAAGCTACCTTAATATCCATAGAACAGGAAGTTTATAAGCTCCACTGAAATTGAGTTTTGGTTATATTTTTACATGGAAAAAAAGATCTCTTAGAATCATTAAGGTTGGAAAAAACCTGTAAGATTATCGAGTCCAACTGTAACCCAACTACCATGACCGCTCAACTATATTCTGAAGCACCACATCTACATGCTTCTTGAACACCTCCAGGGATGACAACACTACCACCTCCCTGGGCAGTCTGTTCCAACACTTCACCACTCTCAGTACAGACTTTTTTCCTAATATCCAATCTAAACCTTCCCTGGCACAACTTAAATCCATTTCCTCTCACTCTATCACTAGTTACTAGGGAGAAGAGACCAACACCAGCCTCATTCCAACCTCCAACAACCTGCTGTAGTTGTAGAGAGCAGTAAGATGTCCCCTTAGTTTTCTCTTCTCCAGACTAAGCAACCCCAGCTCCCTCAGCCACTCCTCGTATGCCATGCCCTCCAAATCCCTAACCAGCCTTACTGCTTTTCTCTGGACATTCTCCAGCACCAAAATGTCTTCCCTATACTGAACTGAACACAGTATCTTCTCAGGTATTGAGAAGACAGAACGCTAAGTCCAAATTTTAATCTAACTAGCTCGAGTTCCTCCTCCTGCCCTCTTGGTTTCCTTAGCTCATCCTCACCAGCTTATCCCTGCCTCTCCCAGATGCCATTCCTGCTCACACTCTTCTTTTGCTACACTTTTCACTATTCTTCCTTACCAGCAGCCAACATAAACTTCTAATTCTATCCAGTGAAATAGAAGTAAGGCCCATCCACATGGCCCCTACTCAGACACCAGAACAAACCTGAATTCCCATGAAAAGATACACCAAAGGAATTAGTATAGGTCACTTTGTGCTAAAATAACCACAGCAATCTGACCCCGAAACCTATGCTCCTCAGACAATAGCACTGCTTAAGTGGTGCCCATGCAGCCTGCCTCGTCAACATCTCATCTATGGCTTCCCATATTTGAAATGCCATGCTCAGAGTTAGATGCTCACCATTAAAAGAGGTCAAAGATTCTTCTTTGTCAGCATTTTATAATGAATATTTCAACAAACTGTAGGAAACCATGTCTGAAAAGGTACTGTAACAGAAAGCTAAAAGTTTAATGGAGACAAGTCATAATTACTAATAAATTAGACTGTGGGTTACATGGGATGGATGAAAGACAAAAATCTAGGCAGAGGCATTCATTTTATTTTTCTTAATCTGTAACTCAAGTTAAAAATAAAAGGCTGACCACTGTGACTTAAGATCTTCAGCTGCACTAATAGAGCCAAATGTAAAAACCAGTATGATGTAAAACAGACTTAGAAAAGGATATTAAAAGAATCAGAGCTACAGGTCAAATCTCCTAAGATTTCCCATGCTGACACTTCAAAAGCTTTGCAAATGCCAACGTTTAAGTCTTTCTCTGTCCAAAACCTACCTTTTTTTAATATCAGCCATTAACAAAATTCATTGTGGTGCTTTGCCTCAGTGGAGTTTTTGAAACACCACCACTATTTGGTAGTTTTCACATAAAATCCTGTAACAGATATTCACCAGCAACCACCTCCAGGACAGCTGTTTTTTACAATGAATGTTATTTCAATTATAAAGGTTCCTTTTGGTGACTCTTGTGAATATAAATATATTCTGATTAATTTTACAGATCTGCATGAAGTGGAAGGTTTTGTGAAATCCCTACAATATTAGGCTCATGTCTCAAATGAAGAGAAGCTCCAAATAAGTAAACCACCTCCAGAAGCTCAGTGAGGTTTGATGATTGTGACATCAGTGAGCACTGATAAACTACACTGATAGAGAATAGCAGACTCACTGTTAAATGATGTAATAAATAAAATACAACTCAAGGAATGAACTTCGATGATGAAGTACAAATCACAGAACACATCTGGTTGAAAGGGACCTCAAAGATCATCCAGTCCAATCCTCAACCCAGCACTGAAAGGTCAACACCAAGCCATGTCCCTAAAGGCCAGGTCCACACACAGTTTAAACACCTCCAGGGATGGTGACACCAACACTGCCCTAGGCAGGTCATTCCAATGTTTGAGAACCTTGTCAGTGAAGACATATTTCCTAAAATCCAGCCTGAACCTCCCCTGGTGCAGACTGTAACCATTTCCTCTTGTCCTGTTGCTTGCCACCAAGGAGAAGAGGCTGCCCCCCTCCTCGCTCCAGCCTCCCTTCAGGGAGCTGTGAAGTGATAAAGTCTCCCCTCACTCTCCTCTCCTCCAGACTGCACCATCCCAGCTCCCTCAGACACTCCTCATGGGACATGTGCTCCAGGCCCTTCATCAGTCTCACTGCCCTTCTTTGGACACACTCCAGCACTTTTGTGTCCTTCCTATAGCGAAGGGTCCTGCACTGAACAATGCATCACTGGATCATTTTGACTCATAAAAATCCTAGTTTGGCCTTGAATACATGACACAGACAACTTCAGTTTGACATGCCAGAGATGCCACATCTCAGTTTTACAACTAACAGAAAGAAACACTTTAATAAGAATCGATTCTGTTTGATATTCAGGGCTCCAGAAGCAAGCACCTCATTTTCACCTGCTTACAACACCATGTGTTAGGTTTCTAGTTTAGCATTGCAGATTGTTTTTTCACTGGTGCCCAGCAAGAGGACAAGGGATAACAGGCACAAACTGAGACACAGAAGGCTCCATCTAAACTTGAGAAACTTCTCTCCTGTGAGGGTGCCAGAGCCCTGGAGCAGCCTGCCCAGAGAGGTTGTGGAGTTGCCTTCTTTGGGGGGATTCCAAACTCACCTGGACATTGAGATCCTGTGCAACCCTGCTTTAGCAGAGGGGATAGACTAGATGATCTCCAGAAGTGCCTTCCAATCACAATATTCTGTGACTCTGAGTGATTCTGTCATGATTTGCATGCTAAATATTGTAATTGCTTTGTTCCACTGGTCTTGGATCTAACAAGTGATATCCTACCTACCTGCTAGAATCAATGTCATGTTCTATTGAAACTATTTTTCATGTTCCCTTGGATAGCTTAACCTTGAAATCAGGCAAAATAGTTGCGTTTTTTAGTCAGTATTTAATAGCTTCACTTTCCCCAGTAGAAGCAATAATCTTCCCAAAGCACAGAATAATGAATCATTCAAAACTAACTGCAAGATGAAAAAGTAGGAAAGCCACCCCCAGATGAAATTGAACCTGATCCTCTAATTGACTTGCACTGAAAAAATAACCCTTTTAATGTCAGATGTGCATTTCACAGAAGAATTAATTTGAGGGTTCAATGAAAGCATAAAATGAGAAGGAATAGAGAAGAGGACAGACCATAAAAGTGTCATTTGACTGCACTCTACTAATTTCAGATCCAGAAATTAGAGCAGACATTAGGCATGGGCTTTCCCTTCACATCACCATCCTCTTGCTGCGTGAAGAAGGGATGGTGAGCTGTTTGTCTGTGAACTGCAAGATGAAAGAGAGGAAGTACCTGAGAGAAGGGGAGAAGCCTTTGCTACCGATTTACCGCTGCTTAATATGTGGCCAGCAGGTGGAGGGAGTGGATTCTGTCCCTCTGCTCTGCTGAGACTCCATCTGCAGCACTGGATCCAACTCTGGAGTCCTCAGCAGAGGAGAGACATGGACCTCTCGGAGAAGAGTCCAGAAGAGACCACAAAAATGATCAATGGGCTGGACCCTTCTACTGTGAGGACAAGCTAGGAGAGTTGGGATTGTCCAGCCTGGAGAAGAGAACACTCCAGGGAGACCTTCTCTTGGCCTTTCAGTACATAAAGAGGCCTAAATGAAAGATGCAGACAGACTTTTCAGCAGGGCCTACTGCAACAGGACAAGCTGTGATGCTTTTAAACTAAAAGAGGGAGCATTTAGACTGGATAGAAGGAAGATATTTTATTTCCACAAAGAGTGGTGAAAGCCTGACCCAGGTTGCCCAGAGAGGTGATGGATGCACCATCCCTGGAAACATTCCAGGTTAGGTTGGATGGTTCTCTGAGCAACTTGGTCTAGTTGAAGATGTCCCTGCTGAATGCAGGACAGTTGGCATTTAAAGATCTCTTCCAACCCCAACCATTCAATGATTCTATTAGGAACGTGTTACTGATCTACTGTAAGCCAGCTGAAGCCCAGTCTGTTGACTTATTTTGTAATGCACCAAACATATAATTTCAGTCACAACAAGTGGAGCCTGCTTGTAATTAAACTAACATCTGCTGATACTTAATCCATTTATTCAGGTCCTAATACATGCAAGCTTTTTGCATTTAATCTCTAATCCATAAAGACATTCTGTGACCTTGGCATTAGACAAGTCAATGGTGACTTATATTAAGTACAATGATAGGCCTCCTGTGCTTTGGAAAATAAGTTTTATCCTGAGATTCTTATTTTTCAGTTCATCAAATGCTACAAAACTGGAAGTTCACTTGATTTGTTCATCACAGAATGGTTTAGGTTAGAAGGGACCTTAAAGATCATCTAGTTCCATCTCTCCTCTCTTATCAGTCATCCTATTTCTAATAGAAATAATACATGCATCTTTTACCCTCCGTAAACTGCATTTCCTGACCTCCAGGACTCATAAAACACAGATAAATTGTCAAAACCATGCATTAATTTTGCACCTTGTTCCACATTGCTACAAACAGGGTGGGGGAAAGCAGATAAGAAACACTCTGTGTAGATTTTCACAAGTTCTGCAGTCTTTTCTGATAAGAGGAATTCTCTCCTTAACATCTTTGCAAAACCACAGAATATATTAGGAGGAAGTTCTTTACAGTGAGGGTGGTAAGGCACTGGAACGGGTTGCCCAGGGAGGTTGTGGATGCTTCCTCCCTGGAGGTGTTTAAGGTCAGGCTGGATGAGGCCTTGAGCAGCCTGCTCTAGTGGGAGGTGTCCCTGCCTGTGGCGGGGGGTTGGAGCTGGATGATCCTTGAGGTCCCTTCCAACCTAAACCATTCTATGATTCTATCTGATTGGATGAGACCTCGAAGCTCATCCAGTCCGACCTTCAATGTTCACTGAATGTTCAACACTGAACCACATCCCTCACTGCCAGGTCCACAGGCCACTTGAACACTCCCAGGCATGATGACCCTGGGCAGAGCATTCCAATGTTTGAGAACCCTTTCAGTGAAGAAATATTTCCTAATATCCAGCCTGAACCTGCCCTGGTGCTGCTTGAAACCATTTCCTTTAGTCGTGTGGCTTGCCACCAAGGAAAAGAGGCTGGCCCTCTCCTTGCTGCACCCGTCCTTCAGTATACGTGTGCCAGAAGACATCTGCAGGTGTGTTTTAGGGCTAAAATATAATTATATTTCAGATTTGAACCTTTTGTTCCCCTGAAGCTTAATAAAATGAGGAAAGACAAGCACAATGGAGACAATTCAGGCAATCAACCTGTGGTGCACAGCTGATAGCAAATGGAAGCCATTACGAACAGAACAAAGTAGTAACTCAGGATCAATAAAGACTTTGTGAAATAAGTAAAAGACTTCTGGAAAGTTCAGACAGTAACAAAGCTTATTGTTTATACTTCTCACTATCTTCACCTTACTTCTAAAATGGAAAAAGAAACAGCCATGACAATACACTAATTGTTAGTAAGATTATAGACAAGAGAAACTACCAAAAGAGAAAAAATAGTGGTTTGCAAATGAATGAAGGCTGAAAATCAGCATGCTCCAATTAATTTGGAACAGCTTTACCTAAAAAGACATCCCCACACACACTTATAGGTTTTAAAAGAAGTGAATATTTCATTGGTTTTCTTTTTCCTGGGCTGAGGTTGGGGGTTTTTACCCCCACCCCTTTCTTTCTAAACTGCCTACATTGCATCATGTATTTTAAGGGCTACAGTCACAGGCCCACAGAGAACAATGTGAACAGGTGGGAAGGTGTTTGGAAAAGTCACTATATTACCTGCACCTGCAAATTATGCACTTCAAGTAAGCAGATGGCAAATCGATTTTGCACTGCAGCCTCCTCCTCCTCACCCCTCTGAAATATTCAGGTAATGTATTCCCTCTATGTTCAGTTTGTGTCTCCGAGTATACAGCTGGAAATAATGGCAAATTCTGTCTAAGATTGGAAAATATGTTGAAGTGCTCCACACAAATACCAAGTTTATGTGATCTTAAAATACACCCAGAAAATAGAGGTGTGGTTTTTTTTAATTTAAAAAAATAAATCATTAGTCTCAATGAAAATTCCCTTGGAGCTCCCCAAAAAGGAGCTTCAACTGCTTGTCAGAACTATGCTCTATACATTTCACACAGTATTTCTACAGGCTCTTGTCAAAGTCTGTGCATACAGATACATATACACACAGAGTGCAGATGTCTCTCTCTCCCACTCACAGAATGGTGGGGGTTGGAAGTGACCCCTGGAGGTCATCTAGCCCAAACCCCTTGCTAAAGCAAGGGCATCCACAGCAGGCAGCACAGGATTGAGCCCAGGCTGGTTCTGAATGCTTTCAGAGAAAAGAGACTCCACAATTTGTCTGGGCAGCCTGTTCCAGTCTTCACACCACAGCAAAGGTTTTCCTTACACTTAGGTGGAACATCCTGATTCCAGTTTGGTCAGGCCACACCTTGAGTCCTGTGTCCAATTCTGGGCTCTTCAATTCAAGAGAGAGGTTGAGGTACTGGAATATGTCCAGAGAAGGGCAACAAAGCTGGTGAGAGGCCTGGAACATAGACCTGTGAAGAGAGGCTGAGGGAGCTGGGGGTGTGCAGCCTGGAGAAGAGGAGGCTCAGGGGTGACCTCATTGCTGTCTACAACTACCTGAAGGGAGATTGTAGCCAGGTGGAGGTTGGTCTCTTCTGCCAGGCAACCAGCAACAGAACACGGGACACAGTCTCAAGTTGTGCCAGGGGAGGTCTAGGCTGGATGTTAGGAGGAAGTTGTTGCCAGAGAGAGTGATTGGCATTGGAATGGGCTGCCCAGGGAGGTGGTGGAGTCACCATCCCTGGAGGTGTTCATGAAAAGCCTGGCTGAGGCACTTAGTGCCATGGTCTAGTTGACTGGATAGGGCTGGGTGCTAGGTTGGACTGGCTAGTCTTGGAGGTCTCTTCCAACCTGGTTGATTATGTGATTCTTGTCCTGTCACTGGGCATCACTGAAGAGTCTAGCCCCATTGGCTTGTGCAAACCCTTTAGATATTTATCAGCATTGACAAGGTCACCTTCTCAGTCTTCTCACAGCATTACACAGCATATAACTGATTGGAAGAGACCTCAAGGATCATCCAGTCCAAACCTCAGTCCAGGCTAAACAGACCCAAGTCTCTCAGCCTTCCCTTGAAAGGGAGTTGAAGGCTGAGAATGCTATGAAAAGGCACCAAGAACAAAAGGGGAGAGAGAAAATATTTTCACTTATTCTCTTTAGCAAACCTTGTGGTTGACTTTGAGGCAATCAGACAATCCATAAGCATATATAGAACCCCACAGTCCCTCACTGCAGGAGGGGAGCCCTGCCTGCTCCACACAGAAGAGAAGTAATTAGTCTGGATGATGACTTTTCTCATCTCTCTCTTTAATTGTTTATGTGGCTAGGGAGGTTTTCTTTTCAGGTGGTTTCCTAAGGTAATTCATTCACACCAGCTGTCAGCACCTTCTACCACTTTGAAACTGTAGGAAAAGCTGTTAGCACGTCCAGGTGTGCAGCTGTTGATGCCACCTTTGTTTTGGTTACCCCTGGAGGACATAGGACTAGACCAGCCACACAGTGCAGCAGGCTTGCAGGGCAGCCAGTAAATAGCCTGCATAATGTAAGAGCCACACATCTGACAGCTCTGCTGGAGATGCCTTGCTGTTTTTCAGCCCCTCTGCAGCAATATATCTCACTGTTATTTTTATTATCAGCATGATAATTTGAGTCTGGTGAAAAGCTCCTTTGGCCAAAAAAATAAAACTGAGGGGACAGAGCTGATTTAGCTCAATCCATTGACTACATAAATTTTAAAATAAAAGAGTATGACCAGCTGGAAAAGAAACAAACAAATGAAACTAGAGGTGGACATCTCCAATGAAAATCTTAATTGGGCACAACAGGTTAAAAAATAATGAAGGTGGATAACATCATTTATAAGGAGGGTGGGGGAAATTTAAGAGGTTGTTTAAAACAAGAGTTAAAATAATGCCTCTCCTTGATACTGGGAGAATTAGTGAATAAGGCTCACATAGCAGGAACAGCTTCTCAACATTCCATCAATCAGGAAAGGCAGTATAAGAAGAGCCAATAAATAGGGAAATGGAAGACATGGTTGGATTGTTTTAGATTCCATGCAAAAATCTTACAAACAGCTCCAAAGAAAAGCAGAAAGGAGTAAAATTCAGGTTTACCAAAGCCAGACCCACATAATAATATGGTTCTTAACCAGTCCAGACAACTGCAGCGAGTCTTTGTTTCTCTTTCAGCTTCACTATAGTGGCTGATAATAATACATTACCTGGGGAGTGAATTAAAACAAGGATTAGAAGTATAAAATGGAAGTGGCTGCAGAAAAAGTGCTCTGAGTAATGCTGGAAGTTCTTTCCAGCTGCAGAAAGGTCATTAGCAGAGTTCCTCAAGGACAGATCTTGGCATAGGCTTCAGTATTTTTTCCTTTGACTTGGCAATTAAAATATGAATGATAATGAAGCTTGCTAATAACACAGAGCTGGATACAAAGCAAATACAAAGGAAAACCAGCCTCCCAGAACAACTGCATGATCTTGAGGACAGGACTGAGATTTCATTTAGTAACAGCAAACAAAAGACTACATACTTAGTACCAAGACATATTATTGAGAGCAGCCCTCCGGAGAAGGACTTGGAGGTGCTGGTGGGTGAAAGCTGGACATGAGCCGACAATGCGCACTCACAGTCCAGAGCAAACCACATCCTGTGCTGCATCCAAAGCAGTGTGGGCAGCAGGTGGAGGGAGAGGAGCCCTTCTGCTCTACCAAGTTCCCACCCACAGTGTCGGGTCCAGCTCTGGAGTCCTCAGTGCAGGAGAGACAAGGACCTGTTGGAGCAGGTCCACAGTAGGCCACAAAAATAATTCAAGGGCTGGAACCCCTCTGCTGTGAGAACAGGCTGAGAGAGTTGGGTTTTTTTAGCCTGGAGAAGAGAAGGTCCCAGGGAGACCTTATTGTGGTCTTTCAGTACTTAAAGGGACCTATAGGGAAGATAGGGCCAGCCTCTTCAATGAGGCCTGTTGCAACAGGACAAGGGATGATGGCTTTAAACTAAAATAGAGGAGATTTAGACTAGATGGGGAAAAAATTCTTACACTGAGGGTGATGAAGCACTGGCCCAGGTTGCCCAGAGAGGTGGCAGATGTGCCATCCCTAGAATTGTTCAAGGTCAGGTTGGACAGGGCTCTGAGCAGCCTGATCCAGTGAAATATGCCCCTGATTCCCATGGTGGGCTGGAGAAGACGGTGTTTAAAGGTCCCTTGCAACTCAAACCATTCTATGATTCAATGAAACAAGCTGGGTAAATGGGGCTGGGTGGCTCTAAACAACAGTGTCTGCTCTATCAGCAGATAAACCAAAACCAGGCTCATGTAGCAATACTGGAAGAGAGGGCATAAAGACAGAGGCAACAGGTACTGAATTACATCAGTCACTGGTAAAATCTCATACAGACAGACATACACACGAAGTTACTCTTCTTCAGTCCAAAGCAAGGCAGAGAATTGGTAAATGTCTTAGGGAACAACAAGGGGGTTCAAATTGTTTAGTCAAACAAAAGACAGAGAAAATAGCAGGAGTCCTTAAACATGTAACAGGCAAGAGAGTAAAGTGAACACAGAACAAAAGCTATGTATGCTAAAGAAACTTTGTTTTTTCTTTTTGCACCAAAATAAAAGCAGCCCAGATTGGCTATGAAGAAATTTTCATCATGAGTTCATGGGGTTTTACCCTTGCAAGAGTGATGGAAAAGCCAAGGAGTTGGAGAGAAGGGCAAACAAAGGTTTGATTTTGAAGTGAGAGCCTGATGTGTATGTGGAAACGACACATTGCCTCAATCTGCGGTAGCAGAACACATTCATGAATCAGAAGGTCCCTAAAGAAACCAGCTTTATGCCTGGCCTAGTTCAAAACTACAGCCTACATCCATCTGCACGTCTCAAGTGAAGCGCTAAGATGCAAGCTAACATAAACCAACAGGTGACAGACTTTAGGGAACACATGGAGAGAGATGGAGAGGAGGAAAACAAAAGAGGTTTCTTAGGGTTTTTTTTCTTTTCTTTTTTTGGCAAGGAGATGGGCTGGTGTTTCACCACATAAAGAGCCTCTCTCTAAGTGTACCAGGTTATCATGGCTCTGTTTATAGTCCCCTTGCTTGCAGTAGTTCCTGGCACTTCATATATTTTTCATAGCTGCTTCTTGTTAATATATCCTGTATTCCTCAGAGGGCCAACAAAAAGGGCACTTAGTTGTTACTAGCATTTTGCAACAACAAAACAAGCAGCAAGAACCTTCTGAAAAAACTGACAGGACTACAACTTTTGATGTAAGAAGCATGACAAGCCAACAGCATCCCAACCGAAGAACCCAGATGTAAATACAACTTTGAGTGCCCAGTCACTGAGCCACTGATAACTACAGCGGCAGATTTCTTTACTTGTGCACACAAACATAGGAGCAGTTCTATGCAAATCCATTAAAACAGATCAGCACTATGTTTCCATGAGCAAAAAAGTTATAACACACAAGCAAAAGCCAGTCATAGAATGGTCGGGACTGGAAAGGACCTGCAAATGTCATCTAGTCCTACTTCCTCTGCAGTCAGCAGGGGCATCCTCAACTAGATCAGGTTGCCCAGAGCTCTGTCAAACCTCACCTTGAGTATCTCCAAGGATGGGGCCCCAACCACATCTCTGGGCAACCTGTTCCAGTGGTCCACTACCCTCATGGCAAAGAACTTGTTCCTAACATCCAATCTAAATCTGCTCTTCTCTAGTCTGAAGCCATTGCCCTCATCCTGTCACTGCGGGCCTTTGTAAACTGTCTATCCTTCTTGTAGGCCTCCTTCACGTATTGCGGGCTGCTGTTAGGTCTCCTTTGAGCCTCCTCTCTAGGCTGAACAACCCCAGCTCCCTCAACCTGTCCTCATGGCAGAGGTGTTCCAACCCCCTAATCATTTTTGTGGCCCTCCTCTGGACCTGTTTCATCAGGTCCATGTCATTCCTATATTGAGGGCTCCAGATCTGGACACAGTGCTCCAGGTGAGGCCTCACCAGAGCAAAGTGGCAGAATCATCTCTTTGGATCTGTTTGCAACACCTTTTTGGATGCAGCCCAGGATGTGATTTGCCTTTTGGGCTGCAAGCTCACACTCTCTGCTTATGTCCAGGTTCTTGTTCATCAGAACTCCAAAGTCCTTTTCCACAAGGCTGCTTTCTGTCAGCAAAATCCACAGGCAGAATTTGGTATCTGGCTTGACAATTGTTGGGGCTTATATTTAAAAAAAAAGTAAAATCCTTTCAGAAGAAGAATCCAAAACCCCAAACCCTTGATAGTGCAGGAGAGGAGGTACCCTGACCCTACAAACAGTTCATTATGTGACATTCTTCACAAGGAAGTCTGAAGATCATAGAATCAAGATATCAACCAGGTTGAAAGAGACCTCCAAGATCATCCAGTGCAACCTAGCAGGCAGCCCTAGCCAGTCAACTAGACCATGGCACTAAGTGCCTCATCCAGGCTTTTCTTTAACACCTCTAAGGACGGTGTCTCCATCACCTCCCTGGGCAGCCCATTCCAATGCCAATCACTCTCTCTGGCAACAACTTCCTCCTAACATCCAGCCTATACCTCCCCCAGCCCAACTTGAGACTGTGTCCCCTTCTTCTGTTGCTGGTTGCCTGGCAGAAGAGACCAACCTCCACCTGGCTACAATCTCCCTTCAGGTAGTTGTAGACAGCAATGAGGTCTGCCCTGAGCCTCCTCTTTTCCAGGCTAAACAGGATGCATTACTGCATTTACATAAATCCTTCCCTTTCAAAGCTTTTTTCCTTCTGCCTGACAAATCAACAAATGACCTCCCGCCCAAATCTCTGACTCCTCTTCTGCCCTCACTTAGATGTTCTCCTTCTCAATTTTTGCTCCATATACATATGGTCCCATATACTTCCATGTCAACACAGAAGGGTAAAACTCTCCCTTCCACAGGCTGCAGTCTTTTCCACTAGAACAGCAGGTAACAGCTAGTAACTCTACTGTCAGATACTTAGGAAGGTAGGGAGGGACCTGGACATGATGGATCTACAGAGGGATCTGGACACGCTGGATCAATGAGTCCAGGCCAATGTTACAAGGTCCTATACAGGTCACAACAACTCCAAGCAACACCACAGGTTTGGGGAACAGTGGCTGGAAAGCTGCCCAATGAAAAAGGACCTGGGAATGCTGGTCAACAGCTGGTTGAACAGAGCCAGTGTGTGCCCAGGTGGCCAAGAAGGCAAACAGCATCCTGGTGTGTATCAGCAATAGCATGGCCACCAGGACCAGGCCAATGAGTGTTCCCAGTGTGCCCTGGTGAGGCCACAGCTTGAATACTGAGATCAGATTTGAGCTTCTCACTATTAAAAAGACATTGAGGTTTATGGAGCAGGCTCAGAGTAGAGCAACAAAGCTGGTGAAAGGTCTAGAGAATAGGTCTCACAAGAATCAGCAGCTGAGGGAAGTGGAATTGTTTAGCAGGGATAAAAGAAGGTCAAGAGGAGATCTTGCTCTCTACAACAACTGTAAAGGATGTTGGAGCATGGTGGTTGTTGGTCTCTTTAGTAACAAAAGACAGAACAAAAGTAAACAGTCTCCACTTTCGCCAAAGGAATGTTAGGTTGGACATTAGGAAAACTTTCTTCCCCAGAAGGCCTGTCAAGCCCTGGAACAGTCTGGCCAGGAGGAGTGGTGGAGTCACCATTTCTGGCAGGATTTGAAAGCCATTCTAGGTGCAACGCTGAGGGACATGGTTTAGTGGTGACCTGGCAGTGCTGGGTTAAAGGTTGGAGTCGATGATCTTAAAGTTCTCTTCTGAACAAAATGCTTCTATACTCTTGATGAAACCACAATGCATGGGATGCATAATTTAGTACTTCCTAAAAATTCAGCTGATTCCTTCTTCCCTGCTTGGCTGTGTTTGGCTTAGACGTAAATTCGGTTTGAGGTTTTGCACGTATCAAACCAAAGCAGCATGTTTACAGAAGACCCTGCTGCCTACGCTTAGCTCTAAGAAAACAGCTACAAAGAAAGATGGAAAAAACCTCCACATTTTCTATCAAAGACTTAGCTTCCCAGTAGAGACAAGGCTAAGGAGTCCCCAGAGCATTGCAGACGTAGCTGCAACAGTTTATCTCATTTCAGTAGTTCACAACTGTCCAGATAAACATGTTCCATTTTCCAACCAGCAACATGCACAACTCTCAAAGCAAAACAAAAAAGTGTTACAAATCCTGCAGGTTTTCTCCCTTTCCAAGGTCACTGAAATAAATCTACCTTCAAGCTTTGCCTTCAAATGGTCATATTTTAATAGAAGTAAAGACAAGAAGGCAAAGTTATTACTTCACAGAATCACAGAGAATGGTTGAGGGCTGGAAGGGATCTCTAGAATGGGCTGCCCAGGGAGGTGGTGGAGTTGCTGTCCCTGGAGGTGTTCAAAAAAAGCCTGGATGAGGCACTTAGTAACACAGACTAGTTGATTGGACAGGACTGAGTGATAGGTTGCACTGGATGATCTTGGAGGTCTCTTCCAACCTGTCTGATTCTATGATTCTGGAGATCATCTAGCCCAATCCCCCCTGCTAAAGCAGAATAACACCCAGAACAGATTAGAATATTATTAAAGAATACAGGAAGATAAACCATACAGACAGCACATCAAGCAGAAGACCCCAAAACCAAGCAACTATTCTCTTGGAACAACAGAAAAAAACCCCACCAACCAAAATTAAATGTCAGTAAATTTCCACATTTCAGGAAATTCTGTCAGAGGCAAAGTTCGAGGCATGTAGGACATTTATGAAAGTTAAATTGTCCTGGTGATGTGATCTGAAGCACAGAACAAACACACTTGTATGAATCTTTCTAGTTGGTGTATGACAGCACTACTTAATTATTTCTACATGTCCTGGAAGAAGAAACTTAAAAAGGCTGAACTGCTGCACCAGTACTATAAGGTCATGACCCAGTGAGACATGAGATGAACTAAAATAATGTTCCCAAGAAAAATCAAATTTCCTGAAAAATCCAAGCGTGTGGTTGGTGTATAAAGAGTATCTCTGCACGGTCATGGTATTGTTGGGGGTTGGAAGGATAAAATAAAGAGCTTGTTTGTCTTAAAGCAAACGACAAAATGCAATTCCAAGTCCTAAGACAAAACTGACCAGATGTTTCCCTGGAAAAGTGAACCCCCAAACACCGTAATGGGCTGATTACTGACCACGATTCTAACGAAGCAGAGAGCTGCTGACTCATAAAATGAGAATGTATCTGACACTGGCTGGCTGCCTGACTCTGAGCTAGCTGCACCCAACATCCTTTGGCTCCCTGTGAAATACAGCTAAGGCAGAAGAAAGGGACAGATCACTACCACCCTAAGAGGCAAAGCATGATAACCCAAACAGATGCCATGTGCGAGTGACAAGAGAGGAACAGGAAGGTAGAGGAAACAGGATCTGAAGATCTTCCACCTTGAACATGAGGCAAAATTTGTTTCCATTGATGATGACAGAGCACTGGAAAGGGCTGCCCAGATCCTGGGCATCCTGCTGTGGGTGACCCTGCTTTAGCAGGGAGGTTGGACTAGATGATCTCCAGAGGTCCTTTCCAGTTCCACCATTCTGTGATCACTCAAATGAGGATGTATCAAGATTTCTCATGCTTGTGACATTCCCAGGGTAAACAGGAGGACACTCCCTAAGCCACGCACCAACAGTCCCAAGGACCCCAGGGCTTCAGCTGGAAGGCTGAGGGAGGCACTCTGAGCCAGCACAACCCTTGTCTCTGCTGAGCTGATGGCCATGCACATCATCTCCACAAGTGCTCAGCCCTGGGAACATAGAATTGTAGAATCAATCATAGAATGGTCCAGGCTGGAAGGGACTTCCAAAGGTCATCTAGTCCAACTCCATACCCACATTTTCCCCCCAGACCTCCCAGTCAGCAGGGACATCCTCAACTAGACCAGGCTGCTCAGAGGCCCATCAAGCCTCACCTGCTGAGGGATCACCATCATTGTTGGTCAGAACCACTCAGCCCACTGCCACACAGAATCACTGAATCATTTTGGTTGGAAGAAACTATCCAGTCCAATCATTAACCCAAGTCCACCAGCCATGTCCTTTGGCACCACATTTACATATCTATTAAATAATTACAGGGATACCACTTCCCAATGCAGTCTGTTCCAGGGCTAGAGAACCCTCTGGGGGGAGAAATTTTTCCGAATTTCCAATCTAAATCTCCTCTGCTGCAACTTGAGGCCATTTCCTCTTGTCTTAGCCCATGTCAGCTGGCAGAAGAGACAATCTCCCATCTTGCTACAACGTCCTTTCATTTCAGGTAGATATAGAGAGTGAGCTTTCTTTTACTGAGGCTAAGAAACCCAAGTTCCCTCAGCTGCTCCTCATGAGACTTGTGCTCAGGGACAATGTCTCAGGGACTGTATCCAGCCCAACACTGGAAGCACAAGGTCATCTGAGTCAGGCTTTGCTATATAAAGTCACTCTCCACAGCAGCTCACAATGCTGCTTTGATCAAATGTTGAGAAGCCAGCCTTAGACTGTCATTGCCATTGCTTCATCATGGAGACATCACACACCGAGTAGGGTTGAGGAGGAAGGTAGGCAGCAAGAATATTGACCAGCAAGTATGCCAGAACCATCAGTGGACCACAGAGCTGAAAGAAGGCATGTGATGGACAGAAGAGCAGGAACAGAGAAGGAAACTGTACTTATGAATAGCTTTTAGGAGAGAGGGTCTGGCTAAGTCTTCTGAATTTCCACTTCTGTTTCCATCAGGTGTTAGTCTGGATGCAAGCTTTGATTCTTTGTTTCTATATCACTTCCAGTACTCTTAGTGTTTGTGGAAGTTGTGTCACTTGCCTTTCCAGGATTCACTGTTGCTGGCCATTATGACTAACAAACTTTCTCCTGACAGTGTTATTTGATGGTTTTATTCTCTCTCTGCCAGCTGGCCTAGTTGGCCGTTGTCTTCATCTTCCCAGCCTGCTTCCAAACATCATTGATCTCTTTGAGCCCATCTACACATTTTCTTATTTCTCAACACAAACAGACAGCAATTTCTTCACTTGTCTCCTATCTCATCTCTCATTCTAAGAGCTTTCTTAATCTTATTCTCTGTAGTCTCACCTTCTGTAATCCATCTGCCTTCTTTGCGCTCCTTCACTTAACTGCCCTTATCTGCCTGCTTGTAGACCCATTATAAGATGGGCTTAAAACACTCTGAGACACACATTCATCACAATCACATTGTTATGCAGTTATCTTCTTCATGAGTGATTCTCTCCTGTGACACTCAGTCAGGTCAATAAATTGCACTCCATTTGTATCTCTTCAAATGTAACTCAATTACCTTCCAAGGAAGGTGACTGTTTTTCTAGAGTCACACCAACACAATCCCTATAACCCACAGCTCATTCTTTCAGGAAATGGTAAGCTCAGAAGCAGACTAGCTCCCACTTGAGGGCATGCGGCTCCTAAAGGGGAAAGGCAAACCACCAATAAGGAATCACAACATCATTTAGGTTGAAAAACACCTTTAAGATCACCAAATCCAACTCTTTACCCAGCACTGTCAAGTCCACCACTAAACCATGTCCCTAAGTGCCACATCTACACATTTTTGGAAGGGTTTCAGTGATGATGACTCCACCACTTTCCCAGGCAGCCTGTTCTAGGGCTTGACAACCCTTTCAGTGAAGAAATTTTTCCTAACATCCAATTTAAACCTCACCTGGCAGAACTTGAGACCTTTTCCTCTTGTCCTATGGCTTTCAGCTTGGAAGAAGACCAACCTCTACTTTGCTGCCACCTCCTTTCAGGTAGCTGTAGAAAGTGAGAAGGTCTCTCTCCCTGAGCCTCCTTTTCTCCAAACTGACCAACTCCAGTTAGAGCTTTGGAAAAAGCTTCTGAAATCCATCCAAAAAAGCCTGTCACCCATCTTGGTTTATCCTGGTACTCTGATCCACCTTCACAGTATCATAGAACACTAGAGGTTGGAAGAGATCTCCAGAGATCATAGAGTCCAACCTTCCTGCCAAGGGAGGATGCCCTAGGGTAGTTCACACAGGAATGCATCCAGGTGGGTTTGGAGCCTCCAAAGTAGGAGCCTCCATAACCCCCCTGGGCAGCCTCTTCCAGTGCTCTGTCACCCTCACTGTAAAGAAGTTTCTCCTCATGTTGAGGTGAAACCTTCTATGTTCTAGTTTGTAGCTATTGCTCCTTGTCTTATTGCTCAAAAAAAAAGAAAAAAGAGATTGGCCCCAGCCACTTGACACTCACCCCCCAGGTATTTATAGACACTGATCAGATTTCCTCTCAGCCTCCTCTTCTCCAGACTAAACAGCCCCAGGGCTCTCAGTCTCTCTTGGCAGGGAGATACTCAAGTCCCCAAATCATCCTTGTGGCTCTCTGCTGGACTGTCTCCAGCAGGTCCCTGTCTCTCCTGAACCAGACACAGTATTCCAGGTGTGGTCTCACGAGGACAGAGTAGAGGGGGAGAAGAACCTCCCTAGACCTTGATTCTTCACAAGAGCCTCACACAGGAAAAAAATCTTTCACGGGCATGAGAATGATTAACTTCTGCTTACCTTAGCATCAAGGGGACTCGTGTAACAGCTGTGGAAGTGGTGGACACTTGACTGTTCCTCAACACATACACCAGCAGCCACCAGAGAAAGCTGCCTGTGTGGCATGAGGCCCTTGTCCCACTCAGTCAATGTCTTCAGGCAGAGTTGAGTAATTGTCACAGGAGCTATTCAATACATTTTGTAACAAAGAGAAGGTGTCCTCCTTTAGGGCCATGAGCTACCCAAGACCACAGATTATATTTACTCCTTCTGGGGAGTCAAGATGAAAATGCTGCACACTGATGGGAAGTTTAAATGGTGATTCTATGTACAAGTACCTATGTACAGAAGGCATTCAGGTAGTATGAACTCATTCACAAACTAGGCTGAGTCTACCAGATCAAAACCTTCTAGAATCCTCCACCCCACCCAACTTCAGCAGGCCTGAGAGGAGGCCAAAACTGCCCTCTCGGGCTCAGGCCTACAAGGCCTCGGCAGGCCTCGTGACGCAGCTCACAATCCCCTGCCAGCTGGAAGCTGTCTCCCACACACAGAGCATGAGATAAGGCTGGATCAGGCACTTAGGGCCATGGCTTAGTTAATTAGGAAGGTTAAGTGATAGGCTGGACTCCATCTTGAAGGTCTTTTCCAACCTGGTTAACTCTGTGATGAGAAGGGAGGAGGAGAAGAGGGAGGAGGAGAGAGTGGTGTCAGCTGGGCACTGCTTTATAAACTGTGATATTGGCAAGTGAAACAGAGTAACAATGCTACAACATCCGGGGATGACCAGGGCTGCTCCTTGGGAATCTATTGCCCTCTAGCATTGGTTCTTCCTGTGATATATTTGAAGAAGCCCTTTCTGTTGTCTTTGGCCTGCCCTGCAAGATTGAATTCCAAGGAGACCTTAGCCTTCCTAGTAGCCTCCCTACATCCTTTGGCAACTGTCTTATATTCCGCCCAGGTAGCCAGTCCCTCCTTCCATGATCTGTGGACTTTCTTCTTCCACTTGATTTCATTCAGCAGCTTCCTACTTAATCATGCAGGATCATCTTCATGGCCTTCCTCTGGACCTGATCCAGGTCACTCTTATGCTGGGGGCACCAGAACTGACCACAGTACTCCCAGCAGGGTCTCAGGAGAGCAGAGCAGAAGAGGATGGTCACCTTCCTTCCACTATAGCGGGGTCAACCCCGAGCAGGTTGCCCAGCACCTCACTGTCCAGGTGGGTTTGGAATCGCTCTAGAGAAGGAGTCTCCATAAGCTCTCTGGGCAGCATGGTCCAAGACTCTGTCACTCTCAGAGGAAAGAATTGTTCCTCCTGCTCAGATGGAATGTCTCATAGTACTCACTCTCAGTTGTATGTATTACAGACACCTGATCAATTTAATGGTTAATGTCCTATCATGTTTCATGCCCACACCTCTTGTTTCGGATGTTGTTTTTCTTTTGGTTATAAGCCCAAATTCAGGTTCTGCCACTCTGCTTTGGTGAAACCTTACCTGGAGTACAGTGTCCAGGTCTGGAGCCCTCAATACAGGAAGGACACCAACCTGATGGATCAGGTCCAGAGAAGGACTATGAAAATGATCAGGAGGGTGGAAAACCATGCTATGAAGACAGGCTGAGGGAGCTGAGGTTGTGCAGCCTGGAGAAAAGAAGGCTCAAGAGACCTCATAATGACCTTCTAATACCTAAAGGGGCCCACAAGAAGACTGGAGAGAGACTAAGCAAAGGCCTGCTGTGATAGGATGAGGGGCAATGGCTTCAAACTAGAGAAGGGCAGATTTAGAACACTGGAACAAGTTGCCCAGGGAGGTGGTTGGAGCCCATCTCTGTAGATATTCAAGGTGAGGCTTGACAGGGGTTTGGGTAACCTGATCTAGCAGAGGACACTCTTGCTGACTGCAGAGGAGGTTGGATTAGATGACCTTTGGAGGCTACTTTCAACCCAGACCACTCTATGATTTGCCAAGGTTCACTGAAAGGAACGATATTAACATTACCAGAACACCACACACCTGAGAAACACATATGGAGCTAAGTCTCACTTATTTCCCTGCCTTATGAATAATGGCAAAGGATTCTTTACAGTGACAGTAGTGAAACATTGGAACAGGTTGCCCAAGGAGGTTGTGGCTGCTTCCTCCCTGGAGGTGTTCAAGGCCAGGTTGGATGAGGCCCTGAGTGACCTGTTCTAGTGGGAGATGTCCCTACCTATGGTGGGGGAGGGTGGAACTGGATGAGCTTTGAGGTCCCTTCCAACCTAAACCATTCTATGATTCGTGATTCCCGTTGCTTTGAGAGGAGCCCCACAGGATGGAATTGTTTGATGTTGCCACTTTGGGTATTTCTGACTCCAAGAAAGCAGTGCTATTGGATCTTGTCTATAATTATTTCCAGATTGTAAGCCAGTTCAGGTTTCACTACCCATTCTATATCTGACTAATGCTATTTCCAAAAAAAGACAACAGATGGTTACTGCGGGATGCTGACCACTCAGAACTCACAAGAAATCAATGCAAGATGCAAACACTCAAACACTACAAGGTCAAAGCTATTTCTATAGAAACAATGTGGCCAGCAGGACCTGGGAAGTGAGTGTCCCCCTGCATTCAGTGTTGGTGAGGCCCCTTCTGTATTTGGAACTGGTGAGGTCTCATCTTGAATCCTGGGTGCTGTTTTGAGCCCCTCACTATAAGGAGGACATTGAGGTGCTAGAGCAAGTCCAGAAAAGGGCAATGAGGATGGTGAAGGATCTAGAGCACAAGTCCATTGAGAAGCAGATGAAAGCACTGTGGCTGTTTAGTCTGGAGAAAAGGAGGCCAAGAGATGACCTCAGTCTCTACTCTGTGCAGTTCTGGAGCCCCCAGCACAAGGACATGGAACTGCTGGAGCCAGTCCAGAGGAGAGCCACGAAGATGATCAGAGGGCTGCAGCAGCTCTGCTATGAGGACAGGCTGAGAGAGTTGGGGCTCTGCAGCCTGGAGAAGAGAAGGCTTCGAGGAGACCTTAGAGTGGCTTTCCAGTATCTGAAGGGAGCCTACAGGAAGGCTGGGGAGGGACTATTGACAAGGTCTGGGAATGTCAGGATGAGGGGTAATGGATTTAAACTGGAAGAGGGGAGATTCAGACTGGATGTTAGGAGGAAGTTCTTTACAGTGAGGGTGGTAAGACACTGGCACAGGTTGCCCAGGGAGGTTGTGGATGCTTCCTCCCTGGAGGCGTTTAAGGCCAGGCTGGATGAGGCCTTGAGCAACCTGCTCTAGTGGGAGGTGTCCCTGCCTATGGCAGGGGGTTGGAGCTGGATGATCCTTGAGGTCACTTCCAACCTAAACCATTCTATGATTCTATGAACTACCTGAAAGGAAGTTGTAGCAAAGAGGGGTTGATTTCTTCTCCCAAGTAATAAGCAACAGGACAAGAGGAAACAGCCTTGAGTTGAACCAGGAGAGGCTTAGGTTGAACATTAAGAAAAACCTTCTCCAAAACACTTGTCAAGTGCTGGAACTGCTGCTGCTGAGAAAGTCACCTGTCCTGGAGGGACTGAAAGATGTTGAGGTAAGTAGCTTACATGTGACCTGGCAGTGGTGGTTTAATGGTTGAACTCGATGATCTTAGAGGTCTTTTCTAACCTAAACTATTCAATTAGATTCTATTTGATTCGATTCTACAGCACTTTTTATTATGTTACCTCTACCTTATTAGTAATTGATGTTTTAGAAGCAATCTAAATATCTAATGAGTTTAATTACACTGTAATACAGAACTGACAGACAGGGAGCTGGGGCAAACTAATGAAAGATGCAATCTTTGCAGTTACCAACAAAAACACATAAAGGAAAGTGCAAAGGAGGATATTAAATGATGGAGGCAATTTGCTTGTGGTTTTGTTCAGAACACTCAACGTCCCTGAGGGCTCTGAATCTGTTACTCCAGATACAACCAGACAGGAACAGCTTAAAAAACAGCAAAGTAGCAAAGGCTGCTCTGTCAGTCTAAGGAATCTTTTAGTCTTGCTGATGTAGAGAGACAGCGATGTTACAGCCTGTGGTGGTGGTCCTTGTAGGGTAGTGTTTTCTACCAATATGAAGCAAATAACTTCACTTTTCTGTGCCAAGAACAGCTCTGTGAACAACACTGATACTGTCTTGTAGATTTGACTTCATGGAAGACACTTTCCTCTTGTGCCCAAGACTGCACACCTAATGTCTCCTTCTCCTCTGCTTGTACACACCCATGACACAGAATGAGGGTTGGAAGAGACCCTCCAAAGTCATCTTATTCAACCCCCCTGCAGTGAGCAGGAACATTTCCAACCAGATCAGGATGATCATTCATTTATTAACATCATTTGTTGTCTGACAGTAACCACAGACAGCTAACTTCAAGGCTGAATCTCAGATATTTCTTATCTTCAAGATCTATTTAGATAAAAACATAGGAGTGAAGAGAATGACAAGCTTATAGTTATCTCAGGTTGCCCAACAGCAGTTGTTTCTTCCTAATTTTGTTTTACACCTTCCTCTGATTTACTCAACTTTAAGATGAGATGTTTTATGTTCTCTGATTCATGGAGTGAACACACTAGGACATTCTGTGTCACCTTCTGGCACTGGCAATTGCCCAGGGAGGAAGACGGGAGAAGGAAGATGAGGGAGAGCAAGGCAGGAGAAGAAAGACGAGGGGAAGGAATTAGGGAGAAGGAAGACAGAAGAAGAGGCTATTTATATGATTCATTAAAGAGTGTGCTGACCTGAAAGTTGGTGTTTTAAAATCAATTAAGGAACTGATGTGCACCAATCCTCACTACCAACATCATCTTGACTGAAATTCTGTCATTTCCAATTAAACAAAAACATATTACTAACAGATTTCATTACCTGAGAACATTTTAAATGCACCACCTCAAGGACAAGAAAAACAAAAAAGTGTGTGTGAAAACAGCAAGTTTCCCATCATTTAGCTTACTACCTTTAGTTCTAATAGATGTCTGTAAAATGCTTCTTCTGCTGAGGAAGATTCACTTCACTCCTTATGTACAGATGTGGGACGTGAACAGGAAACTTGTCAGTTGTAGGATGCAGGAAGGATGGGTGTCCTTGAGCAAGTAGGGCTCAGAGTCAGGCACATCATCTTTAGCTCTTGTTCTTCTACCATGTGCTAGGAGAGTTACACACACTACTTGCTAGAGTATCAGAAATAGCTGAAGATTTCAGTTAGAGAGTCTTTATGAAACCCTAAAGTTACCAAAACTGCCTCTGCTCAGCACTGGTGAGGCCACACCTCAAACACTGGGGCCAGTTTTGAGCCTCTCACTACAAAAAATATGGACACTGAGGTACTGTGGTGTGTGTCCAAAGGACAATGGAGCTGGTGATGAGTCTAGAGAACAGATTTCACAAGGAGCACTGAGAGAATTGATGCTGTCCAGCTTGGAGAAAAGGAAACTGAAAGGACACCTTACTCTCTACACCTACCAGAAAGGAGGTTATAGCAAGGTGGGGCTCAGTCTCTTCTCCCAGATTACAAGTGACAGGATGACAGGAAACTGCCTCAAGTGGGAGTGGTTAGATTAAATATTAGGAAAAAAAAAAAATCTTCATTGCAAGAGTGGTTGAGTCCTGGGGCAAGCTGCTCAGGGAAGGGATGGAACCACTGTCCCTGAAAGTGTTCTAAAACCATGGAAATGTGTCACAGAGGGACATGGTTTAGTGGTGGACTCAGCCGTGCAGGGTTAACAGTTTGGACGTAATGATCTTGGAGGTATTTTTCAACCTTAATGATTCTATGAATGTTTCTAGACCATCACTATCCTGATATTTCCCTGTCCATATAAATAAACTTTTCAGATGTAGGAAAGAAAAGAAGATGGCCTCATAATAAGCCACCAGTTTGAGAAGCAGACTAAATAAGTTTCCAAATCGGACAGCCAAGCAGAAAGTGTAATGGAGTGTGATGCTTCTGCAATGATTCACTCAGATGACACAGTGAATATTGCATTTGGAGTGTGGCATGCAGGGTTAGTGTGAACCTTTCAATGCAGGGAAGAGGCAACAGATGCAGACAGCAAAAGATGCAAAGCAACAGGAAGACATGAGGACTTTTCCCGCGGTTAGGACAGTTAACAGCGCAAACAGGCCTCAGGAAAGTCATCTGAGTGGCCACAAGGATATGACATCAGCTATTGTTTCCCATGTTGAAATCATCTGTTTCCTAAGGGCAAATGTGTCCAAAGCAGGAAGAAAAACAGTAGCCAGGTGTAACTTCTGGTATCAGTAGCTCCTCTTTTCTCAAGTGAAGGCCAGAATGAATGCAATGAAAAGTTCCACTTTCCTTATGGTGAAGCTGATTCTCTTCCTTAACCCCTTCTGTGCTACAAGCTTCTTGTATACGGCAGGTTGACCCTCCAGAGGCAGTGCAGTTAACTAAACACTACAGTCAAACTACATCAATCTTGCACTTTTCAGGGCAAAATTTGGAAATGACTCCTGTTGGATCCACAAAAACCAGCACAAGAGATTCCATGAATGCTAGCACCTAATGTGTTTTATACATCCAAAATGCAAGCCAGTTCCTCAAAGGCTCTTTCCAAACTGGCAACCCAGCAGTAAAAGAACTACTGCTAAAAGTAATTTGTCAATACCACGTGAGATGGAGAACATCTAGGAGAAGAGAATGCAATACAGAAATATGCACCACTGTTTTAAAACCCTGTGGTTTTAAAACAAATTAGCTGTCAGTGATTTGCAAAACAACAAGAAATCCTGACTAATTAAAAATAGTCAAGTATGTGAGCATGATTGCTGGGAAAACAATGCCAATCATTTACTGGCTGGTTAGTCTCTCAGCGAACGCCAGCACTGGGCAGTACTTGAAGCTGAGAAGAAATGGGATAGGTCTTGCGTTAATTCATCATTTGGTTCACCACAAGACAGTGACAGATGGCTGTGCCAATGCTACAAAATAACCTTCATTAATAATCTGTACTTTGAGCTGAGAAACACAAAATTGACTTTTTTTTTTTTTGAGCCTTAGGATGCATATTTTAAGTGTTAAAAGACATCAAATCAGAACATGCCCTACGAACACTGGTTCTGGGTTAGTTCATTTATTTTTGAAACCAACAATGCAAAATTGCACTCTCTGAGATTTGAGGTACCAGTGAGTTTAGTGGAAGCAGAAAGAAACAATTCCTCAAAGCAGGATCTGGGCTGCATCTGAAGCAGCATGAGCAGTAGGTGAAGGGAGGCGATTCTGCTCCTCTGCTTTGCTGAACCCCCAGCTATGGATACCTCAGCACAGGAGAAACAAGGACATGTTGGAGCAAGTCCAGAAGAAGCCACACAAATGATCAGAGGGCTGGAGTCCCTCTGTGAGGCCAGGCTGAGAGAGCTGGGGTTGTTCAGCTGGGAGAAGAGAAGGTTGCAGGGAGACCTTCTTGTAGCCTTTTAGTACTTAAAGGAGCTATAAGAAAGGCAGGGACAGACTTTTTAGTGGGGTCTGTTGTGACAGGACAAGAAGAGAAGGATTTAAACTGAAAGTTCTGCGGTTTGGTTGGGGGAGTTTTGTGTTTGTTTGGTTTTTAGGTTGTTTCTCTTTTGGTTTAGGTTGGGGTTTATTGTTGCATATGGTCTTCTCTTTCTTTTAAGCAGCAATAAAAATGGCCATTGTCTACCACTGAGCGAGCTGCTGGTCAGGGTGGGAAAGATCTCTGCCTCTGCTTTTGCTGCACTTATCTGCAAACTGGGCTCCCAATTCAAGAGTGACAGGGATTATTAAAGAAAGAGTTCAGTGGAGAGCCATGAGGGTGATAGGGGAGTATGGAGAGAGAATGAGAGCCCTGGGGCTGTTCAGTCTGGAGAAGAGAAGACTGCGAGGAGATCTAATCTATGTCTATAAATATCTAAGGTGTGGGTGTCAAGTGGATGAGGCCAATCTCTTTCTCATGGTGCTCAGTAATAAGACAACAATGGATACAAACTGGAACAGAGAAGGTTTCACCTCAACAGGAGAAGAAACTTCTTTACATCGAGGATGACAGAGCATGGGAACAGGCTGCCCAAGGTAGGTTGTGGAGCCTTCTTCTCTGGAGACTTTCCAAACCTGCCTGGATGCATTCCTGTGTGAACTGCCCTAGGGGAGGTTGGACTGATGATCTCTAGAGGTCCCTTCCAACCTCTAACATTCTGTGATAGGCTAATAGGTAATTAATATGTAATAAGTATTTGAAAAGTAATGAATTGGTAGCTAATTATTATGTAGTTAATATGTGATTAATAGGTAATTAATTTAAAAGTAAGTAATAGGTAACTGTATGTTGCATCATTTCCAGTAAAATTCTTTACCTCAAGCCAGGTTTTTGGGTTTTTTAATGGGTGTTATTTTCTCTCCCACCATGTGAAGAGAATTAGAAGCTTGTGAGAGCAAGCTCTGTTATGACCCAGGATAATCTTAAAGCAGGTTTTGCTTAAAAATCACAGTAGTACAATAAACTGCAAGGATCTTTTTAAGCACAAATTTAAAAAAAGAAAAAGTTTATATTGCTTTCAGCAAATTAACAGAAAAAAGAACCCAAACAGCACAGAATCATAGAATCAATCAGGGTTGGAAGGGACCACAAGGATCATCTAGTTCCAAGCCCTCTGCCATGGGCAGGGACACCCTACCCTACATCAGGCTGGCCAGAGCCTCATCCAGCCTGGCCCATAATATTTGTGAGATGTCTTCAAGCAGCTGTGATGTTCCATTTGCCAATGACAGTGAGAAGCTGTGAGGAAACAGGGTTTGATGTTTATGTACGCTAATGGGCAGGAGGGCTGAAAATGTTGAGTCAGTTCAATAAGAACAAATGGCTGACAGGTTAAACCCTACAGAAGGATATTTTAAGACACATGCTATCAATAAGAAGGGCATATACACACAGTATGCCTTGTAATGTGTTTTACCTCGGGCACTCTGCTTCAAGGTTAGACAAATACAAGGATTAGAACTTGGGGAGGAAATCTGCGTTGGGTTCAGGAAGTGTAAAATAAGGTCAGTTTTCTTAGACCTGGGACTCCTCTCATGCCAAAGGCATAGCTTGCAGAAGAGCAATGGAAACTAAACATCACTGAATGCTACTCCTAAACACTACAGGCTCACCATTAAGAGCATCCAGCCATTAAACAAGGGAATGAAGTCAATTATTGGATTGATTTCAGAAGGAGCTGGGAATACACTGCAGTCTTGCCTAGTACAGAGCAATACAATTTGTGTGGGTGATGAGGTTTTTCTCCTCCATCCTCTGTTTTCTGTGCTGTGCCTGAGGGAATATGAAGGTCATTTCATCTGAGAGTAAGGAAGGAGAGAAGCTTTGAGCTAAGCTGTACAATCTGGTGGACAGAAGGATGACCATAGGCCAGCAATGTGCCCTTGTGGCCAAGAAGGCCAATAGCATCCTGGGGTATATCAGAATGGATGTGGTTAGTAGCTGAGGCTGCATCTAGATTATTGTGTCCAGTTCTGGCCCATTCAGTTCAGAAAGGACCTCAGGGAACTGCTTGAAAGAGTCCATCACAAAGCTACAGAGATCACAAAAAAAGTGAAACATCTTCCTCAGGAGGAGAGACTGAGGGAGCTGGGGCTCTCTAGCTTGGAGAAGAAGAGACTGTGAGGTGACTTCATTCATGCTTATAAAGATGTGAAGGATTAGCGTCAGGAGGTCAGAGCCAGGCTCTTCTCAGTGACATCCAGCGACAGGACAAGGGGTGCAAGCTGGAGCACAGAAGTTCCATGTGAACATAAGGAACTTCACTGTGAGGATGACACAAACTGCTACATTTGATCATCTTTACCAGAAGCTTTGTTTTTAAGAACAGAGTAATGGCATTTTAGCCAAAGGTTTGGGGGTTTTTTGGTTGGTTGGTTTGGGAGTTTTGTTTACTTGTTTTGTTAGTTGGTGTTTTGTTGGTTTGGTTTGGTTTTTTGTGGGGTGGGTTTTGTTTGGTTGGGGGTTTTTTGTTGTTGTTATTGATTTCCTTTCAATTTAAAGAAAAGACATCATGGAGGTGGTATTCATTATTTACATAGCACTGTGCTGCAAATGCAGATGATCAACTTTTAGCTAAAAGAATAAGAGACAGGCCTGGGTGATAGGTTGGACTGGATGATCTTGGATGTCTCTTCCAACCTGGTTGATTCTATGATTCTATACTTCACACATCTTCATTCTCCAAACAAAAGAGTAATTTGACCTATGTTGAGTGTCTAGAGAAGAAGGCAGAGGAAGAATCAAAAAGGCCATGCAGCTTTTCTGGCTGGTGGCACATGCATCCTAACAGTGTCCTTGACTAAAGAAAGCAATTTCATGATCTAGCACTTAGAACACCTATAAACATCTCTCTACAGTTTTCTACACAGATACAGTTATTGCCACCAAAAAAAAAAAATCATGTATTCAATGACTTATGCAAAAAACCACAGCAAGTAATTAGGATTTTGTTTTTCCACAGAGAGAGTGGACAGGCACTGGAATAGGCTGCCCAGGGAGGTGGTTGAGTCACCACCCCTGGGTGTGTTTAAAGCTTGTTTGGATGTGGTACTTGAGGATATGGTTTAGGGTGAATCTTGTAGAGTTGTCAGTTGTACTTGGTGACCCTGAGGAGCTTTTACAACCTGAATGTTTCTGTGATTCTGTAATTACATAGAATAACTGAATGTTAGAGGTCAGAAGGGACCTCCAGAGATGATCCAGTGCAATGCCCCTGCAAAGCAGGACCTCTTAAGGCAAGTCACATAAGAATGCATCCAGGTGGGTTTTGAAAGTCTCCAGAGAGGAACACTCCACAAACCTCTCTGGGCAGCCTGTTCCAGTGCTCTCACTTTCACCATGAGTTTTTTCTCATGTTAAGATGCAGTTTCCTGTGACTGAGTTTATGTCCATTGTCACCGAGTATCGCTGAAAAGAGCCTGGCTCCATCCTCCTGATAGCCGCGCTTCAGGTATTTGTAGACATTGATAAGGTCCCTTCTCAGCCTTCTCTTAGCCAGACTAAAAAGCCCCAGGTCTCTCAGTCTTTCCTCATAAGAGATGCTCCAGTCCCTTAATCCATCCTTACAGTTCTCTGTTGAACTCTCTTCAGCAGTTCCCTTTTCCTCTTGAACTGGGGAGCCCAGAACTGTACCCAATATTCCAGACGTGGTTTAACTAAGGCTGAGTAGAGAGGGGGAGCAACCTCTCTCAATCTACAATTTCAGGCTTTCAACTGAAACTGGACTCCTAAAATATGCCCTGCAAGACATATTCCAGAAACAGTTTCACAAGGTTAAAACAAGGTCTATCTTTTAGGCTGCTCTCTCATGGAAACAAATGTCTGTGAGCAAATGCAGCACAAATCATAGAATAGAATCATTAAGGTTGCAAAAGACCTCTAAGATCATCAAGTCCAACCATCAACCCAAGGAATATAATAGGACAGCTCTTAAAAATCCTAATCACTAACCAAGATAGAAGCTGTTGGAGAGTAGGAGAGCCCTGAAGAGGGGCCTGGCTGGATGTGTGGGCAGAGGCCAATGGGATGAGATTTAACAAGGCCAAGTGCAGGGTTCTACGCTTTGGCCACAACAACCCCAA
>WAAF01012833.1:682450-728852 GCA_013400475.1 Tricholaema leucomelas
CTGGCTGAGGCACTTAGTGCCATGGTCTAGTTGACTGGACAGGGCTGGGTGCTAGGTTGGACTGGCTGATCTTGGAGGTCTCTTCCAACCTGATTGAATCTATGATTCTATGATAAACCAAAGGACCCATGAACCAAAACACATCTCAGCCATTCCATTACAGCCAGGGACACCATTTAATGGCATTTTCTAAGAACTAGGCCAACAAAATGACAACATGAGCAAGGGTTTATTTATGGCAGTAAAGAGTTTCTGCATAAATAGGTGTTTATGGAAACAAATTTCCCTCACTTGCCTTTGGCTTCTGAATTAAAATATTCTCAGAGACCAGGAAACTGCTATTCTGAAAGATGTTGTCAAAAGCCACAAATATAACAAGGAAAGATAAACACAAGACAAACAAGTGCAGCCACTATGGAAACATTTTGGATGTTTCAGACATTTTCCAATACAGGAACACATATTAAAACAAAATTCAGAGTAGATGTCACTGTGCTTGCTTTCTAGAGGTCAGGGGGTGATTTCCTAGACAAGCAAAATAACAATACCCTGGACAGGCTGGAAAATTGGGTGAAGAACCTAATGAAATTGTAAAAAGGCAAGTGCATTTGGGGAATAATAATCCCCTGCACCACTACAGGCTAGGGCTTGAGCTACTGGAAAACAGTCCTGCACAGAAGGACCTGGGAGTGCTGGCACACGAGCAGCTATTCATGAGCCAGCCATGTGCTCTTAGGGCCAAAAAGGACAATGACATCCTGAGGTGCATTAAAAAAAGTGTGGCCAGTAGGCCGAGAGAGGTTCTTCTCCCTTTGACTCCCCCCTAGTGAGGCCACATAGAATCATAGAATCAACTGGGTTGGAAGAGACCTCCAAGAATATCCAGTCCAACCTAGCACCCAGCCCTGTCCACTAGACCATGGCATTTAGTGCCTCAGCCAGGCTTTTCTTCAACACCTCCAGGGACAGCAACTCCACCACCTCCCTGGGCAGCCCATTCCAATGCCAATCACTCTCTCTGCCAACAACTTCCTCCTAACATCCAGCCTAGACCTCCCCTGGCACAACTTGAGACTGTGTCCCCTTGTTCTGTTGCTGGTTGCCTGGGAGAAGAGACCAACCCCCACCTGCCTACAGCTTCCCTTCAGGGGATTCCAGACATGTGGAATCCTGTGCCCAGTACTAGGCTCTCCAGTTCAAGAGAGACAAGGAAGTACTGGAGAGAGTCCAGTGGAAGCTACAAAGACATTGAGGGGCTGGACCATCAATGTGAGGAGGAAATGCTGACAGACCTAGGGCTGCTTAGTCTGGAAAAGACTGGGAAGGGATCCTCTCAGTGCTTATCAGTATCTAAAGAGTGGGAGGCAAGAGGATGGGGTCCAGCTCTTTTCAGTGGTCACATTAACTAAGGCAATTGGCAAAACATATGGGAAAACTTATTGACTTTAAAAGTGAGAGATCACTGCAACAGGCTTGCCAGAGATGTTGTGGAGTCTCCTCTGGAGAGATTCCAACACCACCTAGACATTGTGATCCCAGGCAACCTGCTATGGGTGACCCTGCTTTAGCAATGAGGTTGACTAGATCACTTCCAGAGGTCACTTCCAACCTCTACCATTCCTTGATTCTGTGTTATCCTGTGATTCTTTGCCTACATAGGTTTTGCATACCCTTTGGCACAGTGAAGATCCAGAATGCTCCCTCTTATCTGCTAAGGAAATAATTTTTAGTCTCCTATACAACTTATGAACAAGGGCCAGAACTGACCCTCACTCTAACACCGCTTCAGTACTTCATTTTTAGTTATGTTCTGTCAAGCTACATTAACAAATTAGTGGCTTGGAAGCAGTAGACGGAGTATGTAATGTCTGCAGCCTTGTGCTTTGTAATGCTCTGCCAAAAAGGGAGTGATTAGTGTATCACTCAGAAACACACGGGCTCACTTCTTCAAGTTTTACTTCATTTCCAAAAGAGCTTCCAAACTGGAGACTGCATGAATGAGCTCAGAGAAGATGTGTTATGTTCAGTGCTCTAATCTCAGAATCACAGAGACATTCAGGGTGGAAAAGCCCCTCAGGATCATCAAGTCCAACTGATATCCCTCCTCTACAAGGTTCACCCTAAACTATATCTCCAAGCATCACATCCAAACAACTTTTAAACACATCCAGGGTTGGTGACTCCACCCCCTCCCTGGGCAGCTCATTCCAATGCCTGACCACTCTTGCTGGGAAAAAAAAAGGTTTCCTAATGTGCAATCTAAACCTACCCAGTCGCAGCTTGAGTCCATTCCCTCTTGTTCTATCACTACCTGTGAGAAGAGACCAGCACATCTCTCCACAATGTCCTTTCAGGTAGCTGTAGACACCAATGAAGTCTCCTCTTCTTCAGACTAACCATACCCAGCTCCTTCAGTCGCTCCCCAGGCCCTTTCCCAGCATCACTATCCTCCTCTGCACTCACTACAGCACCTCCACATGCCTCCTGTAATGAGATACCCAAAACTGAACACAACACTCGAGGTGCGGCCTCACCAGAGCAGAGCAAAAGGGGAGAATCACCTCCCTACTTCTGCTGGAAATTATTCAGGTCGTAGAAGTACAGTGTCCTAAAACTCTCCAGTTAGAAGGAAAGGTAGACTTACATCATCCTCATCCCTTTCTCTTCAGAACTGGACAATTAACTGAGAGGAAAGTCAGAGTTATTAATTTCTATAGCTAATCTGAAGAGTTGATTTTACACCTTGCAAATGTTATTCTAAAGTGTTAGAGCAAACAGAAGACTGGCCTGTTATTGATTTAAGTGATTATACATACTTTTTCTCATCCAAAGGATTATTTACTAAGGCAACAAACTGAAAACAGAATAGTGTTCCTTTTTATTCACAGAGAAGTTCACCCATGGAATTCCTTGCTACAGGCTATTATCAAAGCCAACACTACAGCTTGGAATTAAAGAGAAGATGGTCCAGAACAACCTTAATGTGACATTCAGGTTTTACATCTGCCTACTCCAGACAGGAAATGGACAGGTAAGGCTCTCAGGAGAAGAGAAGTGGTGCATTAATTCAACCACATCCTGGAGGTAATGCACTGAGCAATACACTTCTAACAAATGCATCAAAAAGAAGTAGCATACAAAAGTCAACTTGTCCAGGTTTGGGGGTTTTGAGTATCCAAAATTTTAAGCTGGTTTAGCTGACAAAGCAATCAATTTCTCTGCACATGAGAATCAGAAGACTCTCAATCACATCCCTGTCAGCAACACCTGCTCTGACTACTGCCATCAGAAAATCACAGAATGCACTGGGTTGGAAAGGACCTCTAGAGGTCATCTAGTACACCCCTGCTGCAGCAAGCAGAGATATTCCCAACTAGATCAGGTTGCTCAGAGCCTCATCAAGCCTTACCTTGAATGTCTTGGAGAAATTCAAGATGAGGAATGGGGCCTCTGCCACCTTCCTAGGCAATCCATTTCAGTGTTTCACCATCCTTATGGATGTGGAAGTAAAGAACTTCTTCCCAATGTCTAATCTAAGTCTACCCTTCTCTAGTTTAAAACCACTGCCCCTTGTCCTAGAGCTATAAATGGTCCTTACAAATGGTCCCTCCCCAGCTTTCTTGTAGGCACCTTTCAGGTACTGGAAGGACACAATAAGGTCTCCTTGGAGCCTTCTATATTCTGGGCTGAACAACCTCAACTCCCTCAGCATTAGAGGAACAGATCACCTCTCTCATGAGGAGAGGCTGAGAGACCTGGGGTGGTTCAGACTGGAGAGAAGCAGTCTGAGCTGGGATCTTCTCAATGCCTCCACCACCTCCCTGGGCAGTATTCCACCTCCCTGTTCCACCATCCTCATAGTAAAGAACTTTTATCTGCATGTTGTCAGCTCCCAACCCACTTAGCTTCAGAGATCCATCAAGCTGACAGCATGATCACCACAAAAGTAATGTTAAAGAAAACATTTACCCTAGAAAACAAACTTGATTGAGTTGATTGCAAATATTGATCAATCTGCTGCAGAACAGAAAGAAGGGAAGGAAAAAAAAAACAAACCACAAAGAAATCAACCCCCAAATATGCAACTTTTTACTACCTTAGCAAATCAGCCCCACAGTAGCTCTAAATCTGCCTGGAGATAACAAAACCACTGCATGGTTTAAGTTGGAAGGGACCTTTAAAGGTCATTTAGTTCAATCTCCCTACACAGAACAGGGATATCTTCAACTAGATCAGATTGCACAGAGCCCCATCCAACCTGACCTGAAATGTTTCCAGGGATGGTGAATCAACCATCTCTTTGGGCAACCTGGGCCAGGGTTTCAACACTCTTAGCGTAAAAGATATTAGGAAGGTCTGGACAATCTACTTGCTAACATCACTCTTCATGAGAAGAGAAAGCAAGCAGCCTGTTTCTTAAGGGTGCTGTAGCCCAGCAGCAGAATGCAGTTAGTGATGAACTTCAAGTGAAACATTATTCTCAAGATGTGAAACTGAAGCACCTCATGGGCTATCATTTCAATATTAAAAGGCAAAGAGAAAAGATATATAGAGAAGAAAAGCTGGATTGTAAACATCCACCAGCTTCCCATGCATGTGAAAAAAACCACAACACATTTTACTATTAGGAAGGAGCACATCCTTTGCTGTCCCTCTCAGATACAATCCACTTAATGCCATTCCCTTCCAAGAACCCTTTTAGCAGCACCAGGCAATCCGAAGTTGGTCTACTGCGGCCAGCAAAAGCTGCATCACAAAATTTAGTGTTAAAACTGTTTCACTTTGTTCTCTATGGCTTGCTACCAATTTTTGTTGACCAGATTTTAGGACACTTAGTAAGAGTACCCTGAAATGAAAGGGCACTGTGGGTACACATGTTCACATGCCCTAACAGAATCATTCTCTTCCCTGACCTCCCTCAGAAAAAAAAGAGATGGGTTATCTGTTCCTCAAATGCAGACACTTCTGCCATTTCACTGTGGGACTTGAATGTCTCTCTTATGAAGAAAGGCTAAGAGAAATGGAGCTGTTTAGTCTGGAGAAGAGAAGGTTCAGAGGGAACCTTATCAATGTCTATAAATATCTGGGAGGTGGCTGTCAAGATGAAGGTGCCAGGCCCTTTTCAGTAGTGCCCAGTGATAGAATGAGGGACAGCAGGGATAAGCTGGGACACAGAAGGTTCCACCTCAGCACCAGGAGACACTCCTTTACAGTGAGGGTGACAGCACTGGAGCAGACTGCCTAGAGAGGTTGTGGAGTGTCCTTCTTTGGAGACTTTCAGAATTCATCTGGATGCATTCCTGCGTGGCCTGCTCTAGGTGATCCTGGTTTGGCAGGGGGGTTGGACTGGATGATCTCTGGAGGTCTCTGCCAACCCCTAACATTCTGTGATTCATGCCACATTTTGACTGCCCTGGTTTAAAAATCCATAATATAGCTCAGTGTTGTATACAACCATGGAACTGTTTAGGTGAAAAACAGCTTTAAGAACACCAAGTCCAACCCTTGTATCTGTCATTTAAAAGAGAGGAAATTTCATCCATGTGATACCCATGAGCTACAAATAATGGATTGAAATGCTTCCCAGATCCCACAGTTACCAGGTTAAATTGTCCACTTTCTTCAGTTCTCTCCCATCAGCTGCCTCCCAGTGACTTCCATTCTCACACTCATACTGTCTGTGGAATGAGTTACCTACTGGGCGAGCCTTAAAGCTTCCTGACTTACACATCCTGGGTTTCTTTCATCTGAACAATTCAGTGAATTCAAATCACTGAACTGAAGGGGTCGGCTAAGTAAGCAGAGGTGGTAAGAACTTAAGGAGAGACATTTTATTCCCATTTTCCTGTGGAATGCATCGTGAAACAGTTTCCCAGCGTGCTTGCTAAGCGCAAGCAGAGCAGGCAACCAGAGATGGCTGTTAAAGAGAGCGCTGGGCTTGAAAGCAACTGCTGCCTCCCTGTTCTCCCCAAAACATTTTCCTCTCCTCAAAACACTGTTTTCTGGATCTTAGCTGACCTAAGATGGAAGCCACATTTGCTATTTACGCTGAAGAAAACCTGTCCCTGTGCTTTCAAGCCTGGAAAATGCTGCTCCTCCAAGCCTGTATTTATTTCTTCCCCTCAACACCATTCACCTGCTGCCATTGAGCGAGACAAAACTTCCATCTGTGAAAGCAGCCAGACGGATTTCAGGGAAGGAAACCTGAACAGCCATTTTAGGATCTCCTCTGCAAGCTGCCATCCAAGTTAATTTCTATTCTTTTTGAGCATGCTAGCCATTAAGGAGTTCCTAGACTTCTTGTTGCTGTGACTAACATTTTTATGAGTGTTCTGGGACAACAACAGTTCTAAAATGTAACAGGAAGTCCATGTGAAGCTTTTTCATGCTGTTCTCCATCCTCCTCAGAAGATCATAATAGATATTCCCTTGTGTCTCCAAATAAATAAATAAAAATCAGCTCTATCTTTCTTGGCCTTCTTTTCAGTAGCTGACCAATTTTAAAGCATAAGGAGCAGTGTTCTGACTAAGTGAGGTTCATTTCAACTTTTGAAGTGTGTCAGAGTTTGTATACAATGTATGTATTCACACACATATACATTGTCACATGCAAAGTCACCACACAAATTACCCTTTAACATGAACAGACCTGCATCACAGCTTGCTTTGTCATCACCCTGACATCATCTGTGCAGACTGGAACATTAAAATCATTCAGTTGCCTAAAAACAGCAGCACAACATCATACTGCAACATCAGTTTTCACCTGAACCTCCCATAAACCAATAGCAAGCATCCAAAAGCATAATAATCCAGGCATGATACTCTTATTCTGCAGACTGGCCTTTGAGTTGTCTGACTTACTCTCTGTGTGTAGAAAATGTGAAGAGCAAGAATTCAAAGCATCAAACATAAAGGGAGGTCTCAGATTCTGAAATCATCTTTACAGTATTTAATTTTAACAGCATTTTAGTACCTGCTAATGTAGCAATGGAGCTATTTCCCCTCCAATATTTTCAGCAGTACTTGTTAATTTAGAGATAAAAATCAGGGAGCATCCAAGCATGCTGGGCTCTACGTTTTCCTTCCAAGGCAGAACCTCAGTCCCGCTGAGGTGCTTCCAGCAACTGGATCTAAGTGGTTTTGAAATACTGTGAGTGTTTGATAAAATGTTCTCTGCTCAGGATCATTTAGATCCTGAAGAGATCATCATTCCTGTTCATTCAATGTCATGCTGAAGAATCACAGTCACTGAAAGGAGAACTAAAAGCAATCCCCACTATTTACCAGGGGAAATATGTCATTAATTTTCTGGTATTATTCCAACTAGTAACTGAACTCTGTTTGCTACAAAAAATCTGAAGTCCTTTCCTTTGTTTAGCGAATACTGATACCTGTGTTCGTCTCCTCAAAAAAATCCAAAACCAAACCAACCAAACAAAAACCCCTAAACATTTGCAGAAGCTCCTACAGTTCTTACTTCATCTGGGTCAAAACTGAAGAGCTCAGAAATCAAGTGGAACGTCTCAGGAGCATTTGGACAGGCAGTTCACTCAGCAGAGCTGATTTGCTGACAACACACAAGCCAGCCGCATCAATCAGAAACAAGCAAAAGCTGTTCTCTAAGTATTTTGGTTTTCCCAGCACCCCATTTGAAACTAATCTTATGTTGATTAAAAGAAAGCCCATGAACTGAGTGTGAAGCAAAACAATTGGAAGCAGACTAATTAAAAATGGTTATCAAGCAATGCAAACCACAGCTTTGTGGTTCGAGCCTTTACAAACCAAAGAAAGCAATTAGGAAAAGATTATTCTGGTGCCATACTTCAGAGAGGCAACTCAGTTTTGGCATGTTGCAGGTTGAGATGAATAACTGAAAAAGAGACACAGATTCAAGCCATGGCTCAAGCTGAAACACAAAAAGCATACTTCCCATCAAGAGTTCCAAAAGTTCCCTCTCCTCTATTTGTTTTTTTCAGGACTATGACACAGAAAAATATCATACTAATATCTCACTACAATATCAGCCACAGCAGATCCAACCCTCTGTGTCTCAGAGAGCAGAGAACAGCACTTCATTTGCAGGGAAAGTTAACATTACTGTGAGGTATCACTTAAGCTCTAGGTTTGCTTCGAAGTGAATGTAAGATTGTATCATGAAAAATAAGATGATGTTGGATCAGCTTCGAAGTCCTAATCCTAACAATCAGCTTCTCAATCTCCAATTTTTCATTTTCCTTATGCTGTTTCCTGTCTTCAGCAAGCACTTGAGACGTCATTCTTGAGCTTGCTTTTGTGCAGACTTCCCTGCACCAGATTAAACTCTTCAGTGCTACAGATCCGATCCTTGAAGAGGAATTGTGTTTTCCCCTGAGTTCCATGGTTCTGATCAACGTTCACAAAGTATTTCACAGCAGTGAAGGTAACCAGCACTTGTATTTAATTTTACTTGCTTTTCAAATTAAGTATTTAAAGCGTTAAGGATTTAAAGCATTAACCATTTTTGAGGTATTTAAAGTATTCAAGGCTGAATAAAGTATTCACCATAACAGATGTGTTCTTTTTAATGAGTTTGCCACAGCTGCCTTCACCCTCCACACACCTCGTCAGGGCTCTCCAACCTTGTTTGCTTTCTACTCTTAGAAACAGAAAACCAAATTATAACACGACAAGAAACTGCAGCAATCAAGCATTTGAAAAAATCTCACACACTAACTGAACCAAGAAGAACAACTCTGTGTTTCCAGCCTTTTTGGCACTGCCAGACACATTTGCTGCCCAGACAGGGGCAGGAGACACAAGGCATCGCTCTGCGCAGCGAGTCCTCGTGGCAGCTTTTCAGCTGCGGATGTAACCTCACCGTAAGTCATACAAAAAAACACCACTCTGATATATGAACTCTAAAAAGCCTTTTCCCAGAAGCCCACGAAACACTTCCTTGATGCTCTGCAAAAGAAAGCATTTGCTCCAAGGTAACTCAGGTGCAGACACAAGCTGAGAAGTGAAACAGGTTAAACTAGGTTTCACCCACCCTAATGAGGGCTCTAACAGCTGCTAAAGGAGACAAGCATCGCACCTACAGGTGCAGTAAATTAAAGTAAGAGAAAAGCCCTTTTTCTGTTTACTTATTCCTCTCTCAAACCCAGCTGAGCAAGATCACTAAACCAAACTCCCCTGCAGAGGGGTTTCTTCTTTTCATAGTCCAGACGAGAAGTCCCTCCTTCAGGTTTTTTATTTCCATTAATCTACAACTGAGTAGGATTTACAACCATAAGCAATTCATGACAACATCAGTTGTCATCAGTTGGGGGAGGTGGGGGGTGTGTGGGTGTATTACTGCAATGCGAAAGTACCACACGGCATCACTAAATACCAGTAACCAGGACAGCAAAACAGTTTTATCTGAACTTATTTTGATACAAGATGACTTTGGCAAGAACCAGACTGAGCACCTGACAGCACAATACCTCTGCTACCACAGCTAGGTGTTATAAGAATAATATTTAAAGAATCCCACCTGAACACTATTAATTTTTGAGGATCTTTCCATCTGCCCTCATGACTTTCCAGCAAATTCACCCCCATCCATAATCCAACCATCTTTCCAAAGTTTAAAGATAATATGGATAAAGCCCAAAAGGTTTCAAACAGAGGGTGCCTGATACCATCTTCCCAGCCAACACCACCCAGCTACTCCACATGCTACATTTCCCCACCTCAGCTCCCAAGGGACTGACACACAAGTGGCTCAAAGTAGGTGAGAACTCCTCACTTGCTGCCATGGGCCTGGGGAACTGTGGCCTCCCTAGCCCCTGTGGTGGCCAAGAGCTGGGGACCTACAGGGAGACAAGGGAAAGGGTGGAAAGCGAGTACTGATGGCAGGCTGGAAATCTAACTCCCCATCTCACCTTTTGCACAATCCCACCACCAACCACACTCAAGCAAAGAGATGGAGGTGGGGGGGAAAGTATGTTTTCATTCTCAGTTTATGAAGAGGGACTGCGCACCGTGAGGCACCAGGGAGCAAGCTGGGTCCTGTATGCCTCTGGCACGGCAGAGGATGGGGTTGCAGAATCAAAAAATACCAAGGTGGAAGGGACATTGAGGATCCACTGGTCCAACCTTTCCTGGGAAAAGCAGAGTCTAGCACAACACCCTGTCTAGCTGAATATGAAGTGCTCAATGTTGGGGACTACACCACTTCCCTGGAGAGATTATTCCAAGGGCCGATTTCTGCGTTCTCCTTCCCAGAGAAGTTGGAGGTAGTGGGGGAGCATCTGGAGCGAGAGCTTGGGGCATCTCTCAGGCAGGATGGAGAGAAATTGAGAGGCGGTGGCCTGGTCACCACGGGGCTTGCTAAGGGTAAAGCCCCAGAAACGATGCGTATTTTGGAGAGGAAAGGTGGGCGCTGAGATGTCCTGTCCCGAGCTGCACGCCTAGGAGCGAGACGCGACCCCCTCAACACCCGCACTGCACGATTGGGAAGGGGGTGGCGGTGGCCGGGATGGGACGAGGTCGGGAGCAACACAAGACACCACCGACTGCGGAGGATACGCGGTGTGGGGCTGAGCACCGAGAAGAATGGGCACCATCTCCGGCCCCAGCTTTCCCCGCTCCCCGGCAGGCAGCAGCCCCGGACCCGGCCAAGCCGCTCTCCGCGACCGTGGAGACGAGCCCGTGCTCCCTGCGAGCTAACGGGAGAGCCGCGCTTAAGCGGGGGTTTTATCTTCACACGGCGCAGAGGGCAGCGAGTAATATTAACACGTTCACTCGTGGCTGGGCACGCAGGTCTCCATCCAAAACCAAGTCATTGCCTGGATAGCCGCCTGCTAAGTTAAGGCGATTGAATAAACTGGAATCTCCCGCTTTGGAAATAAGAACACTCCCGAAAACTAAAAGAATCTCTTATTGGGAACGACGCTCACAAAGTACACCCCGAAAGTAAGGGCAGAAGGACCAGAATGCTTGGTAGCGAGCACCGACCCCTCTTCTTCATCTCTCCTTCCCCGGGGGATGCGGGACGACGCCGGAGACCGGCGGCTTGCTCCCCCGAACGGCCCGGCCACAGCCAGGCGACAACGACCGGGGCGGGCAGCAAGAAAAAGAACACCAAACATATAAAGAAGTAAGTGGTGAGCTGCGAAGTTCGAACTCGCTTGTAAAAAAAATTAAAAATCCGAACACCAGAGAAACAAAACACCACAGAAAGTGGAATAGCTGCCAGAAGGCATCGCGGAGCATCCCCTCAACCCCCGACCCCAGGACGGTCCCGCCGCCGCTTCCCGAGCCACGCACCCAACCGGTGACCCCTAAACGCTCCGCGGGACGTACCGGCAGAGAGGCAGACGGGCAGGAGTAGCCGGAAGGTCAGCCCGCACACCACCTCGCTGGCCATAGCGGCGGGGCGGGGGGTCGCGCCCGGCCGGCCGAGGAGCCGCTCCTCTCCCTGCGCGCCACCGCCGCTCCTAGGTCCGGCCGTGTGCGGAGCCGCCGCGGCGGCGGAGGAGCATCGCCCGTCACCCTGCGCGCTTCGTTCTGCTTCGCCTCGCCTCAGCCGCGCCGCCTCACGCCTCTCGCCGCATCCCGGCGGCAGACCGCGCAGCCAGCGCCGGGGCCCGAGGCACCAACTCGCACACTCCCGCCCTCTGGGCGCTCCCTGCACCCTCCGCTGACAGCGAAGAACGGACCCCTCCTCTCAGCACCGGTCCGACGGTGCGACCCGCACCGCGCAATGAAACTTCCCCCGCCCCGCCCCGGCGGGGCTGGACCGTCCAGCCTGCCTCCGCCCCTGCCCCAGACTCTGCCTCTACTCCTGCCTGCCCTGTCTTGCCCTTACTCTTGCTCATAATGCTGCCTTGGCCCCAGCCTCTGCCTCCACTCCTGCCCCTCGTCCTGTCCTGTTCCTCCATTTGCTCCTGCTCCTACCCCTACCTTGTCCCTACACCTGTCCCTGTCCCTACCGTCACACCAGCCCACATCCTTACTCCTTTCCCTGCTCCTACCCCCGTCTCTACTCTTGCTTCTTCCACGCCACAAAGACCATCCTGCCACCGTGGTGACAGTTCCCTGCCGGCTCCTGTTCTGCGCTTTAAAACTTCACCATTTTTCTTTAATGCTTCTTTTTTGTTTGTTTTAGGTTTGTTTGTTTGAGGTTTTTTAACAACATTTTAAAATTATTAATATTCCCCCCCTCCCTTTATTTTTTTTTTTGTTGTTGTTGCTTTGTTTGTTTCTTGAGCAGAGAGGATCAAGTTTTCTCTGTTCATTTCCCACTCCAGGTTTCTTTAGGTCCACAAGAAAATCATCACCTGGAAAGAAAATAGATGAACTATGTTTGGAATGTGTTGGGGGTCTTCTGGAGAGGTTTTATGCAGGAGACTGAGTAGAAAGTGATGAGGGTTGAAGGTTTAAGGCTCAGCTGGTGAGTCCCTGAGTGTGCTGAACAAACCCCAGAGTTGGGGCTGAAATGGTGATGCTGTGAAAAAGGAAGTTCTTAATGTTGGTATTAAAACACATAAAAGTACACTTAATGCTCATCAATATATTGCTTAAATGAGATGAGTTTAGACAGGATATCATCCTTGGGGGCACAGTGTTGCAGGTAACTCATGGCTCTCCTGCAAGATCTGGAGTAGGAGAGAGAGCAGGAGCAGTGATCCCATGGTCCTTAACATCCATGAATGGATGGACTTAATCCATCAAAGGGGGACTATCAGAAAGATGGGAACAATCCCTTCAGCAAGACCTGTTGTGACAGGACAAGGAGTGATGGTTCGAAACTACAAGAGGAGAGATTTAGACAAGACAGAGGAAAAAAATACACATGGTGGGTGGTGAGACACTGGCCCAAAGAGGTGGTAGAAGCCCTATCCCTGGAAATATTTCAGGCCAGGTAGAGCAGGGCTCTGAGAAACCTAATCCAGTTGCTGATGTCCCTGCTTACTACACAGTGGTTGGACCAGATGACCTTTAAAGGGCCCTTCCACCTCAAATCATTCTGTGATTCTATGAATGCAGTGTTTCTTCCTGGTGAAGGACCTCACCCGGTCTTACCTGAAATCTTAGAAGTCTTAGATTTGTTCTTGAATTGTGTGGGATTTGTACTCTTATAATTACCTTTTTTTCCATTTGTTTAAAACAACAAACCCAAACATTTTCACATCCTTGTTGCAAAGAAAAATGTTAGCAAACACGAGTGTGACTCAGGAATATACAGAGGATCTTCGAAGAAAAGAACAGCTTTGTGTTTGGGGGGTTCATGTAGAGCCTTGTGGGTATCTGATTTATTATTTCTTTAACAGATAGAAGCAATTATTTAGGTATTCAAATACTCTGTAAGTGACTGACTCTAATATTAGTGTGTTGGAGAACAACTCCAGACTTACATATAGAAAAATGCTCAGGAACACTGTGGAAAGTCATCCACATTATTTCCGTGTGCCAAACAGGACCATTGGAGCTGAGGTTGTTTAGCCTGGAGAAGAGGAGGCTCAGGGGGGACCTCATTGCTGTCTACAACTACCTGAAGGGAGGTTGTAGCCAGGTGGGGTTGGTTTCTTCTGCGAGGCAAACAGCAACAGGACAAGGGGACACAGTCTCAAGTTGTACCATGGGAAGTATAGGCTGGATGTTAGGAGGAAGTTCTTCACAGAGAGAGTGATTGGCATTGGAATGGGCTGCCCAGGGAGGTGGTGGAATCACTGTCTCTGGGGGTGTTCAAGAAAAGATTGGATGAGGCACTTAGTGCTGTGGTGCAGTTGACTGGCTAGGGCTGGGTGCTAGGTTGGACTGGCTGATCTTGGAGGTCTTTTCCAACCTGGTTGATTCTATGATTCTATGATGAAAGACTCACACCACAATGGAGCTGTATCATGCAGCAGCTCTATCTTCAAGATAAAGAGTCTCCTCTGAGGAGGTGTGGTCAGTTCACACTCCAAGGTGTGTGGAGTTTAAATGTAACACTTTCCCTCACTTCAGGAAAGGCATTGAGATGATGGAGAAGGGTATCAAAGCTGGTGAAGGGTTTGAAGAACAGGTTTTATAAGCAGCATCAGCTGCCAAAAAGGAGGCTGAAGGGAGACCTAAATGTCTACAACTACTTGAAAGGATATTGTAGCAAGGTGGCTGTTGGTCTCTTCTTCAAAGTAACAAGTGATAGGACAAGAAGGAGCAGACTCAAGTCATGCCACAGGAGGTTTAGGTTGGATATCAGAAGAAACTTCTTCACTGAAAGGGTTCTCAAACACTAGGACAGGCTACCTGAGGTGGTGGTTGAATCTCTATCCCTGAAGATGTTTAAAAGATGCAGAGATGTGGTGCTGAATGACATGGTTTAGCTCCAGATTTGGTGGAATTAGATAAAGGTTTGAGTCAGTAATTTCAAAGGTCTTTTTCAATTGAAACAATTCTACAGTTCTATGATCTTCTTTCATTAACAGAGGTTGTAAGGAAGCCTTGCTATAGGACAAATGTGACATCTGAACTCAGCCCAGCCTGGAGAGATCAATCTCTCCCTCCCTGCCCATACTTTGAGATCAGACAGCTTGACAATGAATCAAACCTATGTATTCAGTTCTCAGCAGTATGGTGAGGGTTTCTGTGCACACAGTCTGTGTGAATGATCCTACCGATCATGTCTGTGGGTGATAAAAGACTAGATCAGGCGGTGATTAATCTGCTAATGATCTACTGACCAGCCCGTGGTAAAGTCAACTCCAGTTTTGTTTTGAGACAACAGGATCAGTCTCCAAACCTCAGAGTTACTAAGGAAGCTCTCCTAGCAGTTAGCAGGAGCAGTCTGCATGTGTAAGATACCTACACAGCTGAAATACTCCATGCTTTTTGGCAGCAGATTTTCAGACATTTTATTGATCAGGGATTTTTTTTTTATTATTCAGCTACTCAGGTTCACTGTAGCCAGGATAAAGAATTTATTACCTTTAAAGTACAGTTCCCAAAGTGTTCGCTTCCTGAAGCACTGATTTGATTCTGATGTTTGGGAAATAATTAGCCGGTTTTCCATACTTACCGTTCACAAGGTATGCAAAGCAGAGTTAAAACGCATGTAGCGAGTGGTTCACTGCCTCCTGCCAGACCGCCCCAACTCCACTGCGGAATCTATGCAGCCGCAGTGCCACCTTTTGGCTAAAATGTCTTGGAAATGACATTTCTTCCCCGCAGTTAACTGCTTACATGCAGGTAACTTCGAGAGAAGAACGAGATGTCCATCCTCCGGCCATACCTGTGAAGCCTTACCCCGTACGGCTTCTGTAAGTCAGTGTTGACAGGAATAGCAACTGCATTAACCTGAAAACTGGAGGAGGACTATGAGCAGCATGGAAACAATAAAGCAGCAGGCTTGTGAGTAAAATAGGGAACAGAGAAAGAGAAACAGAACTCACATTGAAAATATTGGTTGAATTAAGTCTACATAGTAGGGAACCACATCTAGAGGACAGCCAGGAGCTATTTAGCTGATAACTGCTATGAGGACAGGCTGAGAGAGTTGGGGCTCTTCAGCCTGGAGAAGAGAAGGCTTCGAGGAGACCTTAGAGTGGCTTTCCAGTATCTGAAGGGAGCCTACAGGAAAAGCTGGGGAGGGACTCTTTACACGGTCTAGTAATGTTAGGACGAGGGGGAATGGGTTTAAGCTGGAGGAGGGGAGATTCCGACTGGATGTTAGGAGGAAGTTCTTTACAGTAAGGGTGGTAAGGCACTGGAACGGGTTGCCCAGGGAGGTTGTGGATGCTTCCTCCCTGGAGGTGTTTAAGGCCAGGCTGGATGAGGCCTTGAGCAGCCTGCTCTAGTGGGAGGTGTCCCTGCCTATGGCGGGGGGTTGGAGCTGGATGGTCCTTGAGGTCCCTTCCAACCTAAACCATTCTATGATTCTATGATTCTGTGATAACACTTTCCCATGTGACATAAAAGGCAATCTCAGTATAAAGCAGGACGGCTGCTTCTTCCCTGAGGGCACATAAGTTGTGGAGATCACTCCATGTGCCACATATACATTTTTTTTCCTCTTTCCCTCATCAAACTGTGTCCAGTTCTGGGCCCCCCAGCTTAAGAGGGACATTGAGATGCTTGAACGTGTCCTGAGAAGGGCAACGAGGCTGGTGAGAGGCCTCGAGCACAAGCCCTAGGAGGAGAGGCTGAGGGAGCTGGGATTGTTTAGCCTGGAGAAGAGGAGGCTCAGGGGAGACCTTATTGCTGTCTACAACTACCTGAGGGGTGGTTGTAGCCAGGAGGAGGTTGCTCTCTTCTCTCAGGCGGCCAGCACCAGAACAAGAGGACACAGCCTCAAGCTATGCCAGGGGAAATTTAGGCTTGAGGTAAGGAGAAAGTTCTTCACTGACAGAGTCATTGGCTACTGGAATGGGCTGCACAGGGAGGTGGTGGAGTCGCCGTCCCTGGAGCTGTTCAAGGCAAGATTGGACATGGCACTTGGTGCCATGGTCTAGCCTTGAGCTCTGTGGTAACAGATTGGACTTGATGATCTATGAGGTCTCTTCCAACCTTGGTAATACTGTGAGACTGTGAAATGACCAGGTTGTGTGTCCTATGACACACAGCTGATGTGCCAGCAGTGGAGACAGACATCTCACCACCTACCACTGTTTCTTTCCCCTCTTTTCAAGTACCAGGACCTCAGACCCCTCACTGCCAGGTATGCAACACCTACCTTAGGTGAAAATATTTAACAGCAAGGAGGTTGAAGAGGCCTCAGTGAAGAAAGGGAAGAACTTAGACCAACAAAAAAACAAATTTCAATCATGAAAAGATTTAGAATCATAGAACCGTTAAGATTGGTAATGACCTCTAAGATCGTCAAGTCCAACCATCAACCCCAAAACACCACACACAATAAACCATGTCTCAAAGTACTATATCTACAAGCTTTTTGAACCCCTCCAGGAATGGTGGCTCCATCACTTCTCAGGGAAGCCTATTATAATGCCTGATCAATCTTTTAGTAAAGAATTTTCTCCTAATATCTAATTTAAACCTCCCCTGGCCCAACTTGAGGCCGTTTCCTCTCATCCTATCACTAGTTACTATGGAGAAGAGACAAACATCCATCTCCTTTCAGGTACCTGTAAAGATCAAGAAGTTCTTCCTTCAGCCTCCTCCTCTTCAGACTGAATAACTCCAGTTCCCCCCATCTGCTTCTCACAAGACCTGTTTTATAGACCCTTCACCAGCTTCCTTGCCCATCTCTGGACTCACTCTAGCAATTTAATGCCTTCTTGTAGTGAGATGCCCAACTTGCTCCATCCACTTCACCTTATTGCTTTTCCTAAAGCAATAACTTGGAGTAGTTTTGAATAAACACCATCCTTGCTTCACCCAATATGCCAAATCAGTTGCAACTAATAGAGTTGAAGCCAGAAAGTTACTAGTGTGGGGGGAAAGAAGTCCAGAATATATCATGTCAGCAATTCTATTAGGTAGAGCACAATCAATTAGATGTGCTGACTGAAATTAACTGACTGGCCAAAGTATCAGTGTCCCAGGCCATCATCTCGTTGTCTCAGCTACATTATTTGTCTGGCTGTTAGAATCACACACTCATGGTGACAGCCACAGGCTCTGGATAACATAAGCAAGGGCTTATGTATGGATAAATAGGTAGATACATAAGTGTATATACATGCTCATGCAATCTGTACACCTGGTGAGCTCCACTGAGTGCTGAACTAGCTGAAGACACAAAACTCCCCCATGCAAAGAAACAACAAGGCATTAAGTCCCTTCAAGAGGCTGGAGAAGCTCCTGAAACCTTTTCAGGGCAGTCACTGCTCTACAAAACTGCCTTATATTTGTTATTCTTACAATATGAGAGTCCTGCTTTGGGGACCTGTGGGGAAGGAAATGGCTTTAGCATTTACAGTGATGATTAACTAGTGTGTTATGTCTCTTGATCCATGCTCCCAAAGACTACATGAAAACATCCTGCTCCTCTTACCTCTTCGGGAAGTCCTTCTCCTCCTGCTTTGCCCGGTCAGCAGCCAAGGGAACAGCCTGCAGTGGCCCACCTGCAGTTAAGTGATTTGGTTTTTCAGCTTAGTTCACTTTCAGCTCTGACTGAAGCTGTTATTGTTCACTTCCAGCATGAAGTCAGCTGAACTTCAGAATAACATTCAAGTTCAGTTCTGGTTCAGCAAAAACTGGAAAAAAAACCCAAAAACCACAAACAGTTCAAACTGATTATTTTTTTTTTTTTGGCTCAGGGTCAGTTTAACCCCCCAGTACCAGCAGTAGTCAGTAACTATTTTATCCTCTTAAATGATGACCTTGTCTTGCCTTACAATAAGGAAATTCATTCCACTCAAACATGTGCTGAGAGGCATCCTTAGAAAGAAAGGTTTGGCTGCTCCAGCAGAGCAGGGAAGTTTCCTAAGAGACTCCAAATTTCCTCCATGCTTGATTGACCTTCCATTTACTAAGCCACAATTTCACCACTAATTTCAGCTGAGCAGAGGTTTTGCAGAAAGCTTTCTAAACTCAGGTGCTTTACTAAAGGTCTGATTTTTTTTCTCCCGCTTTTGGCCTTTGTTTGTCTTCACCATTCGTTCTTGAAGTCTGCCTAGAATTTTTGTCTTGCCCAGAAAATAGCTCTTTATAGAAACCCTTGTTGATGGCTGATCTTGTTCTGCTGGATGTTCAACCTGAAGCATCAAAACGTTACTATCTTTACCTGAGAACAAGGCAAAACACAAGGGGAGAGATCTGTCACATCTGTCAGTGGTTCTGATTTAGTCACTCTTTATAGGACACTTTGGTGGACACCAAATGGCACCTCATAGTATCAGTAACTCCAGTGAGAAAGGAAATCTGTTCCTGCACTTCCACACAGATCAGAGAATCAAAAAAAATTATAGAATCAGTCAGGGTTGGAAGGGACCACAAGGATCATCTAGTTCCAATTCCCCTGCCATGGGCAGGGACACCCTACCCTAGATCGGGCTGGCCAAAGCCCCATCCAGCCTGGCCTTAAATGGATCATCAGGAGCAGCATACACCATGAGCATTTAGGAAAACTGGGTTGTCTAGAGGTCAGTGCAAGGGAGTAACAAAACAGAGCTGCTGATGGAACTGATGGAAACACATCCCCAAGCTCCTCTTGCATGCACTGTGTAGCTAAATCGATAATGAGATCCATTAACTAAAGAGGCTAGGGAAGGGGAAAGGAAAGTGGGAGCTTCTCATGGAGCTGTGACATCACATACTTGTGGATTTATATGTATCAGGAGCAAACCGTACCAATTATACATGAATTATCTTATAGAATCATAGAATCATGGAATCAGCCAGGTTGGAAGAGACCTTCAAGATCATCCAGTCCAACCTAGCACCCAACCCTAGCCAGTCAACTAGACCATGGCACTAAGTGCCTCAGCCAGGCTTTTCTTGAATACCCACAGGGATGGTGACTCCACCACCTCCCTGGGCATCCCATTCCAATGCCAATCACTCTCTCTGGCAACAACTTCCTCCTAACATCCAGCCTAGACCTCCCCCAGCACAACTTGAGACTGTGTCCCCTTGTTCTGTTGCTGGTTGCCTGGCAGAAGAGACCAACCCCACCTGGCTACAGCCTCCCTTCAGGTAGTTGTAGACAGCAATGAGGTCACCCCTGAGCCTCCTCTTCTGCAGGCTGCATACCCCCAGCTCCCTCAGCCTCTCCTCACAGGGCTGTGCTCCAGGCCTTTCACCAGCTTTGTTGCCCTTCTCTGGACACCTTCCAGCACCTCAACATCTCTCTTGAATTGAGGAGCCCAGAACTGGACACAGTACTCAAGGTGTGGCCTGACCAGTGTTGAGTACAGGGGAAGAAAACCTTTGTTTCTTTTCTTGGTGGAGTAAGAAATCTAAGATACTCCCAGAGTGAATGGAAATGAGATTGTTAGCGTTTTAAGATTTCTGGGGCAAATGGTGCCAAGGAATTTTAAGCACCACTTCTCAGCAGTGAAAGAAACAAGATAGGAAAAAATGATGCATGGTCACCTGCCTGCATGAACCACCTCTGACATTGAAAGAATATTGAAAAAGATTGTCCCAAATCTGAAAAGATCACTCAATAAACAATTACCTACCAATTCTCCCCTGCATGTTAAGAGTCCAAACATGAGCAGACTCTCAAATAACACAATGTCACAAAATGAAAGCTGCCTCGTATAAATGCATATATTGGCAACAGTAATTTTCAATCTGAATTTAATTCCCTACTCCTCACTCAAAAAACCCCAAAGAACAACAAAAAAACCCCCTCTGCAAACTCCCCAAAAAACCCAAACCATTTACAGTGTTTGTTAAATATGCCTTGAACTCTGGGGCCTTTGGAACAGGAAGGAAGCCACAAAAATGATCCAAGGGCTGGAGCACCTCTGCTCCAAGGACAGGCTGAGAAAACTGGGGTTGTTCAGCTTTGAGAGGAGAAGGCTCCAGGGAGACCTTCTGGCCTTTCAGTACTTTAAAGGGACCTATAGAAAAGCTGGGGGACAGACTTTTTAGCACAGCCTGTTGTGATAAGATAAGGGATGATGGTTTGAAACGGAAAGAGGGCAGATTTAGGCTAAACACAAGGGAGAAATTTTTTACACTGAGAGTGGTGAAACATGAGCACAGGTTGCCCAGAGAGGTGGTGGAAGCCCCATCCCTGAAAATATCCCAGGTCAGGTTGGACAGCACTCTGGGCAACCTGATGTAGTGCAGATGTCCTTGCTGAGTGCAGGGGGGGTAGACTGGATGACCTTTAAAGGCCCTTTCCAACCCAAAGCATTCTGTGATTCTATGATTTACATTTCAAGTGTAATGTTAAGAAAATTTAAAGCCAAATTTGGAACAATCCAGCTGCTCTTGGTTATGCTCTGTAGGTGACATTACTGGCTTCACTCTGGCTAATTAGAAAGTAATCATAAAGAATGAAGCTGTTCCAAGACAGTCTTGTGCAGGTGGTTGTACACGCACAGTTCTGCACCAGGCCTGAGCTAACTGGAATAAAAACATGAAGCATTGCTCTGGACTGCTTTGGTAATAGCTGTCAGCTTTGCTCTGCTGCAGTGGTGATATGAGTTACATTCCATTTAGTAGCCAGCAGAGAGCTGGGCCTTTGCATCACAGAAGCACCATGGCAATTTACACTTCTGCTGGTGGCATCAGCTCAGAGCAAGGAGAAATGAGGCTGAGCAGATCCCAAAGCACACTGGACCAAACCCAGGATTCTCTGAGGAGCAGTATAAGAGCAAAAGAATAGATTTATGACCCAAGCAAAGGAGCAGGCATCGCTCAAACACCTGTGTAGCAGCCAGAACTCCTTCCTCCAGCTGAGCCTATGCAATCAAGGAAACCACTAACTCCTCCAGGTCCTTAGTTCAAATCTAGTTTAGGCTGACTGTGACTGAAATGCACCATCCCTGATGGCTGGATAGTGGGCAGGCTTGTCTCAAAACCACTCTTCCACTCATTAGAAGGGGAGAACTCCCTTCTAGTTAGACAATGAAATGCCTCCAGCTTGATGGTTGGTTTTCAGTTTCCCTACATCTCTTCCATCTCACCTCTCCTTGCCTTGCTGCAGAGCCTACCTGCCTCCAAAAGGACTAGACATCCTCTTCCTTTTCATCCCTTCAAATGGACACTGAAAAAGCCCTTGGAACCATAGGATCATTTTGGCTGACAAAGACATTTCAGACTGTAAAGAAAAAACAAACTCTGCACTGCAAGGTCACTTCTAGTTTATGTCCCTCAGCATCACATCTTCACATCTTTTAAATCTCTTCAGGGATGGAGACTCCACTATTGCTCCAGTCATTGTTCCAGGGCTTGACAACTCCTTCGGGGAACAGATTTTTCCCAGCGTCTCCCCTGGCATAACTTGAGGCTGTTTCTTCTTGTCCTCTTGTTCCTTGGGAAAAAAGACTGCCCCCCACCTCACCCCAACCTGCTTTTAGACAGTTGTAGAGAGTGAGGTCTCCCCTCAGCCTCCTTTGGTCCAGACTAAACAATCGCAGTTGCTTCACCCTCTTCTCATAAGACCTGTTCTCCAGACTCTCCAGCAGCTTTGCTGTCTTTCTCTGGACATGCTCCAGCACTTCAATGTCCTTCTTATAGTGAGTGGCCCACAGCTGAATGCAGTATTCAATGTGCAGCCTCACCAGTGCCTAGTACAAGGAGGCAACTATTTCCCTGTCATGCTGGTCACGCCATTGCAGTCAGGAACCCCATCTATGGTGTCACTACACCTTAGGCATCCTCAGATGGCTTCGCAAGGTAAGGAAGCAGACAGGGGTTCTGGGTTAAAAAAAGGAGGTAACTCTAGCAGAATTCTTCACAAAAGCTGCTGCTCTTCCCTAGTGCTCTGGCATGACTCACTCCTGTGGACTAATGGTTAAGCAGACACACAATCCTTCCCCTCTCTCTCCTTCTTAGTTTTCTGTCCCTGAAGGACAAAGTTCCTTGAGAGAAACCCTCATCAATTGACGGAGAAATTGGGCTGAGAGGAGATGAGGGAAATGAGGGAAATGAGATGAGAGTTTGTGTGCACACATGTGTCTGTTTCACCCCTGTCTTGGGTAGGAAAGAGGGAGTCAAGAAGAAGTAGGAAAGGAAGCTTGAATGTCTCCAGGCAAAAGAGAGAAACCTGGTAAAGTTTGCTCCATACATCAGCATCCATTCTAAAATGCTATTTAGAGGAGATAGAGGTCCTCACCAACAGCAGCAAAAAGGAGCTGCAATAATTCTCCATTCCAATGACCAGTGCTAAAATGAGATGACAAGGTTAGAAATGTGCTCCACTTTGAGGTGAAACAGGAAAGCCACACATGCCAGCTGACAGCTAAAGTAAAAATCGCTCTCTTCATTCATTTAAAGGCTGATTTCTGTGGCCTGACTTCTCTTTGTGAGTGAAAAGTCAGTAGCTTCAAAGAATTACTGCTGAACTAAGGAGAGAGCTTCAAGTCAAGCTCTCAAAAGTCCTGCCTGTTACACCACAGACCAGCCAGCTAGTCCCTCCTCACACCCTTGTTGACCTGACAATGGGCATGGACTGCAAATTCTGCTCCAAGCCAAAGAGTCAGAGCTGGCAAAGGGCAAATGCCTGGCCAGTGTGAGAAACCCTCTAATGCCACTGCTCTCAACACATCTTCTTTGGCATGAGAGCATGAGTTTGTCTACAAAAAATACTGTGTTTATTCACGAGAGGAAGAACACCCCTGAAAAGGGAATGCAAAATCTAAGCAGCACATGGCTGGAGCACACAGCATGGAATCCTAATTAATGGTTTTGTTTGACAAAAGCTCAATCCTAGCTCTCCATTCAGACATCAGTTTGATTCAGCAATGCATCGCAGGCTACAAAATATTAATACAAAGGATCTAAATATTGCTGTCTCTTGGGGATGAGAGGAAATGGCCTCAAGCTGCACCAGGGCAAAAATTCCACATTGAAAGGGCTTTCAAGCTCTGAAACAGGCTGCCCAGGGAACTGGAGGAGTCACCATTCCTGGAGGTGTTTCAAAGCTATGTAGATAGATGTGATGCTGAGGGACATGGTTTAGTGGTGACCTGGCAGTGCTGGGTTAGCAGTGTGACTTAATGATCATAAAGATCTCTTCTAACCTAAGGGATCCTATGACTCTGTGAGTCTAAGTTTTTACATACAAAAGCCCTTGGAATATTTTCACCACTCAGCTTGGAAGCAAATCGTCCAACAAATTCCACAGAGAGCTGGACTCACCTCCAGAGGGCAATCCTGAGCATATCATTAGGTGGTAGCTGAGCTTCTGTTTTGAGAGTGCTGGATTTTTCTCCAAGTATGCTCATTTCTGCCTCCACTGACTCCTTAGCAAGCCTAGAGGGATGGCCCTGAGTGGCCTTTCTGGGTGACATAGCCATTAACAGCCCTTATGGACACTGGGGTAGTAAAGCAGCAGACTGCCAAAACTCCCTAGCTCCTATACACAGTAGCATCCTGCATCATAAGGTTTTCCACCACTAGTTCTTGACACCTGACATCAGGCCATGCAAACACATTCATTGCATTCTTGCTTCTCCTTGGTCAGCTCATCATATCTGAAAAGAAAATTCAGCATAACTACCATCAAATCACAGACTCACAGAATCACTTTGAGCAGAAGAGACCTTTATGATCATCGAGTCCAACCATTAAGCTAACGCTACAAGTCCACTGTGAAACCATGTCCCTCAGGGCCCCAGCTATACATCTTTTTAACTCCTTCAGGGATACTGACTCCATCACTGCCCTGGGCAGCCTGTTGCAGGGCTTGACAACCCTATCAGTGAAAATAATTTTCCTAATGATTTTCCTCTGAGCAACCTGATCTAATGTAGCATCTCCCTGCCCATGGCAGGGGTGGTAGAACTGGATGATCCTTGAGGTCACTTCCAGCCTTGACAGTTCTATGATTCAATTCTAATATCTAATCTAAACCTCCCCATGGCACAACTGAAAGCCATTTTGTCTTGTCCTATCACTTGTTACTCAGGAGAAGATACCAACCCCCACCTTGCTACAACCTCCTTTCAGGTAATTGTAGAGACTGAGAAGTTCTCTTCTCAGCCTCCTTCTCTCCAAACTAAACAACCCAACTTCCCTCAGCCTCTTAACACAAGACTTGTGCTCTAGACCCTCCACCAGCTTTGTTGTCTTTCTTTGGACACACTCAAGCATCTCAAGCTGTCCTTCTTGTAGTGGAGAGTCCAAAAGATGCAATAACATTGGAGGGGAACAACCTTCTATCACCCCAGAGCTAGGTACACATATTGGCTTGGATATTAAGGGAGTTCCTGAATTTAGAGCAAAGTGTAATATAAGGAAAATCAAGCTCAGTGGCAGAGCATTATTTGAGTGTGTATTTGACCTGGGCCATCCATCACCTCTGCAGTAGTGTGGGTTGTCTGTATGGAGTGGACAGGGCTTACATCGGGCACATGAGTCCAACCCATGGGTTGTCTGTATGGAGTGGCAGGGCTTACATCAGGCACACGAGTCCAAGTCTCTCCTCTTCTCCCCTTCCCACTCACCTTATGTTCCCAATCCCAGATCTGTAGCTAATGCCCACCCAAAACACAGGGGCCAACCATCAAGGCATGCTGGTACTGTGTTTGAAGGAGCAGTGTCTTTAAAACAGAGTTCAGCCTCCCAGCAAACAGTTCTACTGTGCTTCTCCACCATGAGCTGCTGAGGTAAGGCACAAAAGCTGCACAGGTGATCTGCAGCCACACTGCCCAGGGCATGCTCAGAGCAGGGTTGTGGGATCCAGTCTTACAGGAGGAGTCACACTGATATTCCTGCAGCACTTGTAACTCAGAGACCATCTAGTCAAAATCACAAGACAGGAATGTTTTAGCCTTGACATCATTGGCAATTCTAAAATTGAAAAGGGGTTGTTATTTTCCTCCTTTCCTTAGAGAATTATTCCCAATATTTTCAAGGAACTGTCATTTCCTGTAGAAGAATGTTTATGGTGGCAGGCTCTCTGTCTTTCTGGTGTTAGGGGTTTGCTTGGTTGGCTTTCTTTTCACAGGGTTATTATTTATTGTAGCTGTTCTCTGGGTTTTTTTTTTCTGACTATAGCAGGGCAGCCCCATGTCTTCCAAAACTGTAGAGATTTTACAGTAGAGTTTTAAATGAACACTGAAAATGTTTTAATGTTTAAATGGACAATGAAAATGCCATCAAAATTTGGGGTCCATTTTAAAGAGATTGTAAGGTGGGCATCAAAGGAAAAAGATGTTCATATCATGACGCTGTTTATGCCCTCATCTTTCAACAGTCTTTGGACATATTTTTTAGCAGGACCTGCTGTGACAAAACAAGGTGTGATGGGTTTAAACTACAAGAGGGATGATTTGGACTTAATGCAAGAAAGAAAATTTTTCCAGTGAGGGTGGTGAAACCTTGGCCCAAGCTGCCCAGAAATGCAGTAGAAACCCCATTCCTGGAAACATTCCAGGTCAGGTCAAATGAGTCTCTGAGCAACCTGCTTTAGTTGAAGGTGTCCCTGCTCATTGAAGGGGACTGACTAGGTGACTTTTTAGGATCCCTTTCAACTCAAACCATTCTATGATCCCTCTCCAAAAGTATTGAGCATGCCAGCTGTTCCATTCCATGGATGTATTCGAAGCAACACAATCTGTGAAACCATGCTAGCTACTTTTCAGCTTGATGCTTTTCCTTAGCTCTTCCCATAGCCACCCCATATCCTAATCACCATTAGGTCCACACTGACAAATAGTGTTCAGACCACACACAGTCACAAGGAAAATGAAAGGACAATGAAAAGAAGATGCTGAGTACACTGACTACCTCTACCTTAACTCTTCTGTTTGAAGCTGCTGAGCAGTTGTAAACATAAGGCAATCATATGGTATAATAAAATCACAGAACTTTAGAGGTTGGAAGTGACCCCCAGAGATTATCGAGTCCAAAGCAGGATCCCCTAGGGTAGCCTGCACAGGAATGCATCCAGGCAGGTTTGGAAAGTCTACATAGAAGGAGACACCACAAACCTCCTAGGCAGCCTGTTCCAGTGCTCTGTCACACCCACTGTAATCAAGTTTCTCCTCATGTTGAGGTAAGACCTTCTACATTCCAGTTTGTATCTGTTGCTCCTTGTCTTACTGCTGCTGACCACCAAAAAGATTTGCCCCAGCCACTTGACATACACCCCTCAGATATTTATAGACATGGATGAGGACTCCTCTCAGTCTTCTCTTCTTCAGACTAAACAGCCCCAGGGCTCTCAGTCTCTCTCCACAGGGAAGATGCTCAAGTCTCATCATTCTCATGGCTCCCTGATGGACTCTCTCCAGCAGGTCCCAGCAGGTCCCTGTCTCTCTTGAACTGGCAAGCACAGTATTCCAGGTGTGGTCTCACCAGGACAGAGGAGGGGGTAGAGAAGAACCTCCCTAGACCTGCTGGCCTGGCTTTCTTGGCCACAAGGGCACATTGCTGGCCCATGCAGAACTTGCTGCTCATGAGGACCCCAAGGTCTTTCTCCATGGAACCTTCTCCAGCAGGGCAGCCAGAAAGAGTTTATCAGAATTTAATCTAGATCTAAGTTTCCTTGAAGGAAATTTCAGCAGCATGCCAAGATAATCCAGACCAGAAACCCACACAAATGTGCTTCTGAGAAGAAGGAGCTGCCTTGGTGCTTTCAAATCTTCTAGGCTGCAAGAGCCTAGAGAGAGGAAATGTTGCCTGCTTGTGCTCCTCTTTAGTTGCACACAGAAATCCATAAGTCTCACTTATGGTGGCAAAATGTGCATTTACTAATGCTGTTTGTGGTCACCAAAAGGAAACCCCATGCCAACAGTGACTTCAGGGAACAGGCTATGGATCAAAGACATGAAGGAAAAGAACAAGAGTCAAATTCTGTTCATGTCCCAAGAGATGATCCATTCACCAAATGCATATTGTGACCAGCAACCTACTGGGACATGAAAGGTGCTGACAGCATCTGCCCAGAATGTGGAGTCAGGGAGAATACAGCCATAATATTCTACAAAGTTTTTACTAGGAGAGCTGGAGGCAGCAAGCAGTGTTCTCCCACATCCCCTCTGCTCTCTCTCACAGACACTTCCTTTGTCTGTACCAGCTGGGTTATTAACAGAATATTGTTTTTCATTCCACTTCTCCTCCCTTTGGGCTTTCTATACTCCTGGTTGCAGAGAAGAAAGTAAATAAACCTTTATAATTATATAGTCTGTCAGAATTTTTCCACACTCACCCAATTTATTAAAAAATATATACATTTTTTAACTTTTAATTTATTTTTAACCCCTTTCCTTTACCCTTAGAATTTTGAGTTTGTATCTGAACATATCTGTACCATCAGGAAAGAGCACAGCCCTTTCCCTCCAGACACCCAGAAACAACTCTTGCAAGACTGTCAAGAGAGATGTTGAGATACTGGAGCATGTCCAGATAAGGGTGACAAAGCTGATGAAAGGCCTGGAACACAAACTCTATGAGGAGAGGCTGACGGAGCTGGGGTTGTTTAGCCTGGAGAAGGGGAGGCTATGGGGTGACCTCATTGCTGTCTACAACTACCTGAAGGGAGGCTGTAGCCAGGTGGGGTTGGTCTCCTCTGCCAGGCAACCGGCAACAGAACAAGGGCACACAGTCTCAAGTGGTGCCCGGGGAGGTCTAGGCTGGATGTTAGGAGGAAGTTGTTGCCAGAAAGAGTGATTGACATTGGAATGGGCTGCCCAGGGAGGTGGTGGAATCGCTGTCCCTGGAGGTGTTGAAGAAAAGCCTGGCTGAGGCACTTAGTGCCATGGTCTAGTTGACTGGCTAGGGCTGGGTGCTAGGTTGGACTGGCTGATCTTGGAGGTCTCTTCCAACCTGATTGATTCTATGATTTTAAGACACATTTTATGAGAATGCTAAGTTTGTTTCCCTTTGTGTACAAGAACTGATACACTTATAGCCCTGAGAAGTGGTCCAGAAGAGGAAGATATTTTGCATTACCTTCCAGCTGTGCAGAATACTGTAGTTTGTACATCAGAGAACTGAAGGCTTGGGCTCTTCGTTGGATGACATTCGCAGGACTCGAAAATAGATTTCTTACTTTCTGAGTAGACTTAAAATGTCATGAGGTTGAAAGAGTTGATACTCCACAGACTAAACTCAGACTAAAGAAGTGTAATTTGCTTCCAGACTAGTATGACTTTAGCTTTTTGAGGTAAGTTGAATTGGTGCCGAAATGTGCGTTGCTATATGACTGCAGGAAAACAGCTATTGTAGCCTCGGGGCATTTTAAACACAGGGCATGGAGTCGACTGACATAAATGAGCACAAAGAGAGTTTCTGTGCAAAATAAGAATTGAATTCCTTATTGGTAAGCATAATGGCTCTGGTGCAAGGAAGATCAAATAGTAGCTCTTTGCTAGATGGATGTGCATGCATAATTTCATTCATACCATCCAGTTTTGGATTACTCCCTCTGTGCTTATCGTTCCCTGAATCTACTTTTTCTCCTAATATCCTGCCAGAGACTCAGCCCTGACTGGCCACCCTCACCCATGGAGACCTGAGACCCTGGCTTCCCTCCTCAGGCATGTACACAGAAAACCCTGGGCTACTACACTTGTAAATTCACTTTTCTGAGCCCTTTCTCTTGAAAAGGAAAGCAAATAGTGGAGAGAAGTTATTTCATGAAGAGAGGTAGAGGATTACTGTCTTCTACTCACAGAGGCAGCCTGGCCACTGAGAGAAGCAGAACATTTTGTGTGCTAGCAAAGTCTTGGAGAGTGAGAAGTGTAACATACTTTCCAGCAGCATGAAAGAACAGATGTTCTCGTTTTGAGAAGAATATGTAGCTTTCTTGTATAACTCTGAGAATTGATGGGTTCTACTGAAACTCTTATTTCTCCTTTATGTGTGTATATACATAGTCATAGAGAAACTGAGGCCTCTCCAGAGATTTTGAACCTCACCTAATGAAAAGAGAGTTTACTATGTAGGCCAACTACATTATGACTGCATTCAGATTCAGACTATTCTGTGGTGCCCCTCTCCCTGTCTATCTCCTTTTCTCTCTCTCCCCCCCAACCCTCCCTTTCCGTCTCCCCCTCTCCCTCTCTCTCCCTCCCTCTCCTACTCCCTCTCCCTCTTCCCCTCCTCCTCCCCCTCCCTCTCCCTCCATTCTCCAGGACAGGTAGTTCAAGTACAGAGCCAAGGGACTTTCCTGCTCCAGAATCTTCTGCTTCAGATCCTGCTCCCACCTTCCTGCCAGCACTGCAGAGAAGTAAGGCAGAGGCAGGTACAAGGGTTGCAATTGCTTCTTTTCTGATGACTTGTGAGACTGCTTTGTTCTCCCTATCTAGAGATGTCTGGAGAAGTTGCCTCACCAAGATCCTGCTTCCTCTTTCAGCTTATGTGACCCTCTCCCTGTCCCTTTCCATCCTAGAGCAGAAAATCCCTCTGTAGTGGCTTCACAGAGCTGTCTTCAGCCCCAAGCCCGCTTAAAATGGACTAAAAACCTTTTCAGAGAGGAGTTAAGAGACAGATGACCACAGATTACTTGTTCTGGTGTTCAAAAGCCTGCATTTGGATAAGGGAAAGAGACTGGTGAGATTGAGGACACTGCTCAGATCAGAATGAACCCATTAGATGCAGTCAGCATATTGCCAGATGTAACCAAATGTATGCAGGGGATGTGCATTTGGCTTCCCTGACCTGCTGCAGAGGCTTTCACTGTGCTGGTGCTGCCAGCCCCAGCCAGGATGTTTGTGCTCCCACAGGGAAGCTTCCTACCCACAGCTCCTGTGGAAAATGGGGCTTGGTTGAACAGCCAGAGGGGGACCAGGCAGGACTGGTGGGGAGCCTGAGTACTCACCACATCCTTTCTCACATGTGATAGAGCAGCTGTGGACTCACCTGCAAGGGGGTTTTCTGTCATGGACAATAGCGGTAGAACAGAAACCAGTACAGCTGTGTGTCCTTGTTTGATTAGTCCTGTTCTAGACCAAACCAGGCACCATGATCACAAGAAGCAGGGTCATAGCTACCGATAAACCAGGGCAAATCCCCAGGTATTGACTCAACTATCATATGAGAGGCACCAGCAATCCTAGTTCAAGGACAAGCCTGAAATCAGAGTGCCACAGAAGACATCTCTTCAAGAGGAAAAGCAAATCTGCTTCTTTAAACCTCCCTATCTTCTCCAAAGGCTCAGGTATCTGCTTTGAACACCTTGGGCAGACAGCACTCCTGCCATTGAGCTGTGATTAACAAGGGTATTTTTGCACCCATTGGAGCAGAGCATAGAAAGTTCACTGTATTTTTGGCTTTTCCCCAATCTTTTGGTGGAGGAAAAGAAAGGCAGTGAATAAAAGTATCTTGGAAACCAACTGACCTGATAAGGAGAGCCTTGTAAGAGGCAGGAGAGTGCTCAGTGCTTCATTCTCCCCTTCCAATGAATACTTGGACTGCACAGTCCTCCTTGTGTGGTCCAGGACTGAAATGCCTTTGCTGTCAGGCAGCTTGAGGACCATCCAGCTCCTAGTCTGGCATTCCCAGGTTAAGAAGGCTGCAAGAGACCTTCTGCTACTTGATTCCATTTATAGAACAGCAGCTCTGCTCCCCATCAACATCACCAGGGCATCTAGATTGTCAGTGGGTAAGGAGATAAAACAGACTAAAACCTTGTGCCATGACACAGATTAATTTCTTTGGTGTGCCAAAGTTGTTAATTCGAGGACTGTTGAGGACTATTCAGGAATACTGAAGAATCTCTCAAATCCTTTGTGCTGAATCCTCATTTGAAATCAGATTTTATAACCAAACCATCCACCCTGGGGACTGAGCTGTCACAATTTGCTGTTATGTTAAAAACATGTGCACATAGGAAAAACTTTGAGACCTACTACTCTCCTTTTTGCTTTTTTTGTATCCTCAAGTGAACAATAAAGCCCAAGTAAAAAGTAAATTTTTAGAACAGGAAAAAAAATAAAGCCAAGGAGGAAGCTGGCCTCATGTCTTATTGTATCTGGATCTCTTCAGAGGAAATGCTCTAAACTGCATATGTGAGCATGCTGTCAGTGCCCATTGAAAACTAAATCCTGAAGAGAAGAATGGATTTATTTCATGTGCTACTTTGATGTGAATGAATAATATGTTCTTTTGTTTCCCCCTCCATTATCATCAAATCCAGCAGGGTTAAGTCCTTAGGCAGTAAGGTGAAAGCCAGAAATGAGAAAGGCAAGACAAGAAATAAATCCTAAAGGGCCAAACTGAGTAGCCATTACCTGGCAGCTCCTAAAAACACCTTCAGCAACATCTAAGATTTAGCATGAAAGTTATTCTCACACCACAGAGATGCCAGACTAAGGAAGAAGAGAGGGAGATTCATCTGTCAAGGCTGGTATCTAGAAAAGAGATAAAAGAGAAACAGAGGGAGGCAAGAAAAGGGCACTCATCTCTCCTCAGGGCTGTCCTGTGCAGTTTTTAGCAGACATTGAATAAATAGTTCTCATAAAGGGGTCTTCTGGGCACTTCCAGTGGTCCTTCTAAGCAAGGATTTGGCAGAGGCTTACTTTGGGGCATCTGGCATCCTCATGTGTGTGGACACACCCAGGGTACATGCAAAGCATCTGTAGAGTCCTACAATCATTTAGGTTGGAAAGGACCTTTAGGATCACTAAGTCTGACCATTAACCCAGCACTGCCAGGTCACCACTAAACCATGTCCCTCAGCACCACATCTATATGGCTTTTAAACCCCTCCAGGGATGGAGACTTAAACACCTTCCTGAGCAGCTTGTTCCAGGGCTTGACAACCCTTTCAGTGAAGAAATTGTTCCTAATGTCCAACCTAAGTCTTCCCTGGTGTAACCTGAGGCCATTTCCTCCTGTCATAGAATCATAGAATCATAGAATGGTTTAGGTTGGAAGGGACTTCAAGGATCATCCAGCTCCAACCCCCTGCCATAGGCAGGGACACCTCCCACTAGAGCAGACTGGGAGGTGTCCTATATTTTGTTCCCTGTGAGAAGGGACCAGCTCCCACAGTCCGATTGCTACAGCACTATGTGGCTCTGTGCAAAAACCAGCTGAGCAGGGAAATCTGCTATCACTGAGCTGTACAGGAGTACAACAAAATAATCCTTCAGGCCTGCATGATGCAGTTGCTGTAATATTCTGTGATCATATTTGGCTGTTCTCATGTTTTATCTTGAAAATTACAAGTTTTCCTATACCTGCTTTTAGGATACAGTGAGCCTGACATAGTTGTGTCTAAAGAGCACTCTGCATCCTGAAATTCATAGAATCATAGGATGGTCTGGGTTGGAAGGGACCTCCAAAGGTCATCTAGTCCAACCCCCCCTGCAGGTAGCAGGGACACCCTCAACTAGATCAGGTTGCCCAGAGCCCTATGGAGCCTTACCTCGAATATCTCCAGGGATGGGACCCAAACCATCTCCCTCAGCAACCTGTTCCAGTGTCCCACCATCCTCACAGTAAAGAACTTGTCCCTAATATCCAATCTAAATCTGCTCTTCTCTAGTTTGAAGCCATTGCCCCTTTCCTATCACTTCAGGCCTTTGTAAACAATCCCTCTCCAGCCTTCTCATAGCCCCAAACCCAGTTTCTCTTTTGAACTCACAAGTTGCAACTGAAATCAACAGAAAACTCTATTAAACACGATCCTTACCTAATTGAAGATATTAGCTGTATACAGCAATTACTTTCTCCTTTTTACAGTATAGTAAAGCACTTATGATATCATAAAACCTACCACACAGTGCTCAACAGCCCACTGTGTTGAGCAATTCAGGTTTTAGTGCCTCGTGTAGGGCAGGAATTGATTTTAATTGCCTGGCATAAATCACACAGTGCTACTGTAGAGACCCTTGTTATTTCACAGACAGGGCTGGGATTAATCCTATATATTCCTGGGGAATAAGAGTGAAGCAGAATGAAAAGAAAATCACCTCTTGAAAAATTACTTCTAAGCAAGAGATTGGTTCTAAATGCAATGAAAATGCAATGAATGCTGTGCACATTAGTCCATGTTATTGTCATAAGCACAGCAGTACAGAAAGCTCTGCACATCACCACTAGAAGTGAGGCACTGCAGCAGTTTACTTCTTTAAAAGAAGTAAACCTGGTCACATTGAAGATGCCAGAGCACTGGGGCAGGCTGCCCAGAGAAGTTGTGGAGTCTCTTCCTTTGAAAGTATTCAAAACCCACCCAGACATGACCCTGGGCAACCTGCTTTGGGTAACCTGCTTTAGCAGGAAGTTTGGATTAGATGATCTCCAGAAGCCTCTTTCAATTCCTATTAAGCTATGATTCTGTGATACTATGTGAGACTTACAGCAGAGAGACTTTGCAGCACAGACAGAGCAGTCTTCTGCTTACACACCTGTCCTGCACTCTGCCTTTCACAGCCAGAAATAACATCTTCATGTATTTTGCATGTATGTTTGGAGTTAAAAAGCATGTAAGAGGCAAACATTCCATCCTGAAGACGTGCTCCCAGCTGTAGATATTCTGTGCCCACACAGTTTGGTCAATTGCTTTAGTATTAACTTCAGTAAAACAAAACCTAAATTTCAAATCAAGCCAAAACCTCCTGTGTTTAGGGGTTAAAAAAACCTTGCAAAGTGGAAACTGTATTTCGACTTCTTGCCCTAATTACTGAAGGTTTTCAATCAAATGTTTACTTCTGGAAAATTGTCCAGCATTTTAAAGAGTAAATGGAAGTAGAAGTAGTCTGTATATGGTTGTGAGCTACCATCCAGTTAGTACATTAGTGATATTACCATTTCTTGTCTGTACTGCATAATGATTCCTGGGGGAATGTGAAGGCTGCAGGGGAGAGATTTGCATCTTGTGCCTTCAACACACCTAGAACCCAAATTTAGGTCGGTTCAGTAGTGATTCATCTTCTTGTACAAGTATCAGCCTGACTCTTCACCCCTGCAGGAGTAAACCAAAACCTCTCCACTTCGCAGCGCTCTGATGTGTCTTTACTATTTGCATGGGGAAGAAGCAGAAGATGAGCACCCAGATACCACAGAAACCAGTTCAATGTGAGTCAAACCCAAGATTTAAGGTACAGAAATAGATATCTGATGTTAGATTCAGTGATCAGACCTTACAACTTCAAAGTTATCTATAAAGGTCTTTTTTTTAATGTAAAGAGGAGAAACTCTACTGAGTTAAAAAACCTGAGATGATTTGCAGAGCAAACCGGACAATCATTTCCATGTAATTAATCACATGAACTTACCACTTCTCTAAATGCATAATTATTGCTCTCAGCATTTTGGAAGACCTTTTATTCTCATTATTGGACTGTCAGCTGCACAGTTATCAAGGCTGGAAAGGCTAAGTCATCACTTTTAAAATCACATTATACAAGGGAAAGTTAACCACCAGGTACAAACCAGTTTCTAAAGTTCTTGGTGCCGTTACAAAGGTCACGGTGATGCTTAGTGAAAAGTGAGTCACACATTAGTCAATACAAAAAGACATATTGTCTGCCTTCAATAAGGAGCTTTTAATGTTGTGCCAGTTTATTTACCAGCAAACTCTGCAACATCAGCAAACTAATGAAGAATTCAGGATTTATAGGCTCTTTAATTCAACATAGGAAAAAATAGTTGGAAAGTGACAGGCTAATAGTCCAATTATCTGAGGAATATTTGGTTTAATTGCCAGAAATTACAAGGGGATGCATATTAAAAATACCTTCAATAACCAATTTATCCCTACATTAAAACAAACCCATTCATGACTACCGTGCTACAGAAAGCACCATTAAAATGCTCAAAGTTCTTCCCCTGATGCCAAACAAAAACGCTTAACCAGGGCCATATACAATATTAATATTGTTTTATGGTCAATTTATGTCTAGACACAAGCAATAAGAAGTGGAAGGATACTACAGAAATTACAGCTTCTATACAGGAAACAGGAACAGAGCCCCAAAGGACTGGAGCTGCATTTGTCTTAGTCCAGATTTAGAAATGATTCTTTTTCCCCTATTAGGTGTGGATCTAAAATATTAGCTGTTTTCTCTGCCTGAATGAAGTCTGGAGGGGGAATAGTCTGGCAGATTTTTTATTAAAAAGTACTTGACATAAAAGTTTGTCTTTTTTTCTGCAGCTGACATAATTGTACTGCACTTCAGACTGGTGAACCACTGAGCTCCATGAAATAAACCAACAGCATTCACAGGTCCTGACTCCGTAGAATAGAATCATAGAATCAACCAGGTTGGAAGAGACCTCCAAGCTCATCCAGTCCAACCTAGCACCCAGCCCTATCCAGTCAGATAGACCATGGCACTAAGTGCCTCATCCAGTCTTTTTTTGAACACCTCCAAGGATGGCAACTCCACCACCACCCTGGGCAGCCCATTTGTGAAAGAGCACAAACGGCAGAGAATTCAGAAGCTGGAGTTCTGCTGTCAGTTAAAGAAGTCCCCCAAAAGTGGTATCTGCATCTACAGGCTTTGGCATGGAGTAGAATCACAGAATCATAAAGGTTGGAAAATACATCCAAGATCATTGAGTCCAGCTGCTGAACCAGAACTTCCATGGCACTACTAAACCATGTCCCTAGATGCTACATTTTCAGCATCTTTGAATCCTTCCAGTAACAGTGATTCCACCACTTCCTGGGCAGCCTGTTTTCAGTAAAGAAATTATTCCTAATGTCCAACCTAAATCTCACCTGGTGCAAATTGAGGCAATTTCCACTTGTCCTATCACTGGTTATTGGAGAGAATAGACCAAACCCCACCTGACTGCAACCTCCTTTCAAGTAGCTGTAGAAAGCGAGAAGGTCTCCCCTCAGCCTCCTTCTCTTCAGACTAAACAACCTGAGTTTCCTCAGCCATTCCTCATATGACCTGCTCTCCAGCTCCTTCACCAGCTCTGTTGCCCTTCTCTTGACATGCTCCAGCAGTTCAATGTCTTTCTTGGAGTGTGGGGCCCAAAACTGAACCCAGTATTCAAGGAGTGGCATCGCCAGTGCCAAGTACAGGAGGAAAATCACTTCCCTGTTTTGCTGGCGACCCTATTGCTGATGGCCCTTCTGGACAGCTGGACACATGTTGGCTCACTGGTGTTCAGCCAGCTGTTAATCAACACCTCCAGGTGCTTTTCTGTCAGGCAGCTTTCCAGCCATCCTACTCTAATTCTGTAGCATTGCAATGGGGTGGCCATGACTCAAGTGCAAGGACCCCAGCAATCAGCCTTGTTGAACCTCATACCACTGTCTCAGCACATCCATCCAACCTGTCCAGATCTCTCTGTAGAACCTTCCTACCCTCAAGCAGATGAATACTCCCTCCCAGCTTGGTGTCATCTGCAGACTTACTGACAGTGCCCTCAATCCTCTCATCCAGATCACCAATAAAGATATTCAACAGCACTGGACCCAGCATTGAGCCCCACAGAATACCACTTGTGACCAGTCAGCAACTGGATTTAACTGGAATGAAAGTTTAATCGCAGAATGTTAGAGGTTGGAAGGGACCTCCAGAGATCATTGAGTCCAACCCCCCTGCCAAAGCAGGATCACCAAGGGTAGCCTGCATAGGAATGCATCCAGGTGGATTTGGAAAGTCTCCAGAGAAGGAGACTACACAACTTCCCTGGACAGCCTGTTTCAGTGCTCTGTCACCCTCACTGTAAAGAAGTTTCTCCTCATGTCGAGGTGAAATCTTCTCTGTTTCAGTTTGTATCTGTTGCTCCTTGTCTTACTGCTGCTGACCACTGAAAAGAGATTTGCCCCATCCTCTTGACACCTACCCCTCAGATAGTTACAGACATGGATGAGATCTCCTCTCAGTCCTCTCTTCTCCAGACTAAACAGCCCCAGGTCTCTCAGTCTCTCTCCATAAGGGAGATGCTCAAGTCCAATCATCCTCCTGGCTCTCTGCTGGACTGTCTCCAGCAGGTCCTGTTTTCTTAATTTTGGGGACATTTTTAGGAGCATTTCTGCATTAATAATCACAGGAAGGCATTATAGTTCCAGCTGGAAAGAAAATAATCAAATCCAATATATATTTCCCATATAATGAACCCAATACATTCTTCCCAGTGGGCATTGACTTTACTAAAAATAATATAGATAAGGAGGCAGTATCTGCACTATTGCTTTAGTAGGTCATGGGAAAAAAATGTTATTAGGAAACAATATTCTCAGGATTTTCTGCAATGATCAGTGGCTGTGAACAGCCTGAGTTGGGGCATTTGTCTTTACGTAGGCATAAGGGTCATAAGGGTTTGCTCTGTTAGGAGACTTTAGCTGGATATTGGGAAATGAAGACACTTGCTTCACGTTTAAAGTTTTTGGCTGCAATTTTAGTTTGAGTTGGGAAAAGAAAGAATAAAGAAAAAAAAAATCATCAAGTAATTCCTGTGGCCACTGTGTAACCTTTGGACTTCCTCAGGCCTAGGTTGTTCCCATGGACAAGGTCCCAGGAAAGTCAGATATTTTGTTCTGAGCTGATTACAGTAAATTCTTATTCAAAACTTCATTGTTTTCCTTCAAGAACTCAAATTTTGGATCAGCTGCTGAGACATAGTGGCTGGGGCTAGCCTATTTGTGCTCAAGGGTAGTGCTTGCTTAAAGGAAATAGGAATCAAAATAACACACAAGCTTAAAGGAAATGGCAACACTAAATTTGTCTGATTTTTACTGTGGAATTTTCCACTTAGCAAAGAAAATTCCAGCAGACAGGGAATGACAGAGTGTCACAGCTTTGTTTTTTCACTTGTGGTTAACAGAGAAGCCCAAAGGAATTATTCTTGTGATTTAAGCAAATGAATCAAACAAATCCTTTTATTGAGCTATAGTTGTAGGCATAATGCACACAGAACCACACTGCTGAAGTGGTCCCACACTACTGCAGTGGTTTGATGGCTTTCTCTCCTGCTTTTATGTGTCTGCAATGAAGTCATTTCTTTATGAGGCAACAGAGACACACTTTCACTAATCTACAAGATGCTTCAGAACTGGGACAAATAATTTATGGATCTTCATTTCTCACCGTGTCAAATCTCTATGTCTGTAGATCACAGAACCATTTAGGTTGGAAGGGGTGTGTTGAGATCATCCAGTCCAAGCCTCAGGACCAGGACCAAATCTTATATAGGCTATCAGGTCAGACTAGAACTAGATTAATATAAGGTAGTTCTAGTTAATACTAGAACCACCACCCACTGCACCTGGTGTAGTGTAGTTTGAAAAATGTAATGCAGTGATTTAAAGTTTTGAGGCTGAATCTGATGTCCAGTGTTGACACAGTAAGGGGTATGACTCATTTGGAGATGGAAAGTGAAAATAGAAAGAGATCTGACTACTCTACCACATAATCTGCCCATGCTAAAAGAAAAAACTAAATCCTTTCTCTTTGACCTTTACTTCCTTCCTTGTATCTGCAGGTAACTGTGCTGATGTTAAGCTGCTTTAATATTCCAGCTCTCCTTCATGGAGCAGTCCCATTTCACAGAATCACAGAATGCTGAGAGTTGGAAGGGTCCTCTGGGGATCATCTAGTCTGAGCCCCCTGCTAGAGGAGGGAGCAGAGCATGTTGCACAGGACTGAATACACACAGGTTCTGAATCTCTCCAGAGAAGAAGACTCCACAACCTCTCTGGACAGCCTGGTTCCAGGGCTCCAGCACCCTCAGAGGAAAGAAGTTTTTCTTTATGTGTAGGTGGAGCTTAACCTGGTTAAGTTTGTGCTCACTGCCCCTTGTCCTATCTCTGGGCAGCAGTGAAAAGACAGCCCCAGTTCATACTGCTGAACAAATGATCAGGTATACCAAAGTTCTGTGTTTTGCCCATGTCCAGACTACCTCGAGCACCTCTGATACAACCTTTGTCATGATGACAAAACAGGAGGAAATGGCTTCCAGCTGTGCCAGGGGATATTTACGTCGGACATTAGGAAAAATTTCTTCCCCAAAAGGGTTGTCAAGCCCTGCAATAGGCTGGCCAGGGAAATGGTAACCTTTTGAGGTCCATTCCAGCCCCTCACATTCTATGGTGGAGTCATCATTCCTGGAGATGTTTTAAAGACATGTTGACATGGTGCTGAGGGACATGGTGGTGTTAAGTTTGTGTTTGGATTCTGTGATCTTAAAGTTCTTTTCCAGACTAAATGACTCTGTAACTCCATGAACTTTTCCCCAAATCACCTGAGGTATTATTTTGCCATGCAGAAGCCAAAGAAAGACTGTCAGTGTCCATCTCTGCACTGATTAGCCACCTCAGGATGAGAGGAGGGGAGTGCCACGGAGACTTCAGGAGTCTTGCTGTGCAAATCATCAGAGAAGGGGAAGGATCTTTCATCCTATTGAAATGCATGTGGAAGTGGCAGGCAGGGATAGGTTCTTCCAGTGTTCCCACCTCAGATATCCCAGGTCCCTCTAGGATGCTCCTGTCACCTCCTCATGAGCCCAGAACAGTGACAGGCATGTTCTCAGGATCCCTTTCCACTGATGTGTCTGTGCTTCAGCTTCCCTCCCAGATTCAGTGTTAACCTGAGTAACTGTCTGAGTAAGAGACATGTAAATCTTCTCTTCTGTCTTTAATTTATGAATCCTCATCTAGCCAAAGATAAAGACAATAGGATTCAGCATTTTTACACTGAGAAAAATAATCCCACGATGACTAAGTGCCCAGTTTCTTAATGTGTGGTATTCAGTAACTGCCTGCACAGGAAGGTGATGGGCTGCTGATTGTTAAAAAATGGAGGAGGAATTAACTCATACACTTCAGCTGCATTCCAAGCACTTGCACAGCAGATAGCAATGCGAACGAGGAGAGACCTTCACCCACTGTTTTAAGACAGAGCCAGGTGTCTACTACACCCTTCCAAAGCTGTTTGCACTTGTGAACTCTGCAGCTGTTAGCATCCCTCCACAATTTCCTTGCCAAGCTGCTTCCATGCACATCTGTGTCTGACAGGCTTAATTCTCCTGAGTACTTGCAAAACCAGACTAGAGGCAGAGACACCATTAAAAGGTGCTCAGCTGGTGAGGCTGATGTTTTCTTTCTTGATCAACATCAAGTATTTCCCAGGGAAGACAATGTTTTCCTGCTGTTAGATTCTATGCACAGAAGCAAAAAAGGGAAGTGAAAACTAGTGAAAACAAGCAGGGAAGGAGACTGCCTGTGCTCTTTAGTGGGTCTCATCTCAGGTTCATCTGATATATTGTATGTTCATGGATTCACTGATTGCAGTGGGTTGGAAGGGACCCTCAAAGGTCATCTTGCCCAACTTCCCTGCAGTCAGCTGAGACACCTCCAACTAGATAAGGCTGACCAGGACCACATCAAATCTGATCTTGAACGTCTTCAGAGACAGAGCCTCAACAACACCCTTGGCAACTTGTTACAGTATTTCACCACTTCCATTTTAAAGAACTTCCTCCTAATAACCAACCTATATCTACCCTGCTCCAGTTCCAAACCATTGCCTCTTGTCTCTTTGCCACAGGTTCTTCTAAACAGTCCTTCCCCAGCCTTCCTGTAGGCTCCCCTCAGCTACTGGAAGGCTTCTATAAGGTCTCCCTGGAGCCTCTTCCTCTCCAGGCTGAACAGTCCCAATTCTTTCAGCCTGTCTTCATAAGAGTCATGCTCCAGCCCTCTGAACAACTTCATGACCCTCCTCTGGACCCACTCCGGCAGGTCTCTCTTGTGTTGGGGGGTCCTGTAGCTGGACACAGTATTCCAGGTGAGGTCTCATCAAAGACCTCATATGTTCATAAGAATCCTTCTGGAGCAAGAGTATTAAAAAATGTTGCACAGAAGTCAGATCTATTAGAGAGAAATGGACCACAATTTATACCTCTTTTGCTCTATTAAAACACATTAGGGCTATTTCTGCTGTTTCCTGGTTGTTTTGAAGATGAGGCCACTCACATCAATGAATCTCTCCCTGATGCATCAATTTAATTCTTACTTCTTTTTTTCCCCTTTTACTGGCAACCAGGTTAAAAGCCATATTTACACATTAATTTCTAAAATCTTTGGCTCAGCCAAGCTAATCTACATCTACAGAAAAACAAACAGCCAACAAATGGATTATAGAGCAGTTGCCAAAGGTTCTGACTTGTGGCTGACTATTTTTTTCCTTTCAGTTTGGATACAAGCCCACAGTCCTGAAACTTTACATGGCAAGCATAAGCAGTGGTCTCTACTTTGTCTATTCTGTTGTGAGCACAACAATGAAAACATAATTTTGCTCACAAATAGATTTCCATCTTGTTTAACAACCCCTACATTGATTTTCATTGAGTCACAGACCAATCTGAGTTAGAGTTGGTGTTACAGGGAGGAATGTAGATGCGTTTGGATCCTGCAAATGCCTGCCAGTGTCCAACAGTGCAGTTAACCAAGGGATAATGTTCAAAATCAAAAGCATTTCTCATATTGCTATGAAGTAAATTTGCCCTGAGGACTAGGCTAAAATTTTATTTTTTTTTTTTGGGTTTTTTGGGTATGTTTAGTAATATTTTACAGCAGTGAAAGACTGAAGCTGTCTATGCTGGGTTCATTTTTCTCCAGCTAGGAAATGCATGTTGTTTGCAGCAGAAATTCCTGACTCCTTAAAAAGAAAAAAGCTGCATTTTCATCAAAGCACAAGAAAGCACTGAAATTGCAAACAAATTTGTCCTAAATTCAAGCACTAAATTATTGCTGATGGTTACATTCATGCTTTAAAATCTTTTCAGATGTGTATCATCTATATAGACTTGGGTTTTTGTCACCAGTTGTCTGTGTTTACAGAATCACAGAAACATCCAGGTTGGAAAAGCCTCTCAGGACCACCAAGTCCAACCTAGAACCCTACTTTACAAGGTTCACCTTAAACCACAGCCCTAAGCACCACATCCAAACCACACTTAAATACATCCATGGTGGGTGACTCCACCACCTCCCTGGGCAGCTCATTCCAGTGCCAGACCACTCTCTCCATGACATTTTTTCCCTAATGTCCAATCTAAACCTACTCAGTTTCAGCATGAGGCCATTCCCCCACCTTGTTCTGTCTCCAATTGTCTGTGAGAAGAGCCCAGCAGCAGCCTCTCCACAATGTCCTTTCAGGTAGCCGTAGGCAGCAATGAAGTCTCCCCTCAGTCTGTCCTTTTTCAAACTAACCATCCCCAGCTCCCTCAGTTGCTCCTCATAAGATTTATTCTCCAGGGCCTTCCCCAGCTTTGTTGCCCTCCTCTGGACCTGCTCCAGCACCTCAACATCTCTCTTGTATTGTGGTGCCCAAAACTGACCACAACACTCAAGGTATGGCCTCACCAGAGCCAAGTACAAGGGGACCATCACCTCCCTACTCCTGCTGGCCACAGCATTTTTAATACAAGCCAGGATGCCATTGGCTTTCTTGGCCACCCAGGCACACTGCTGGCTCATATTCAGCTGCCTGTCTACTACAACCCCAAGATCTCTTTCTGCCAGGCAGCTCTCCAGCCACACTGCCCCAAGCCTGCAATGTTGTTGTATACCCCACACCTAGGGCCAAACTACAGCCAATCACCTGATGACCCCTCCTCAGCAGAGAATGAGGATCAGGAAAAGGAGAAAAGAGCCACAGATGGAAATGAAAAGGGTCTTAATGCAATAACCAAACTGGTATTAGTGTCAGTGTAATGTATATAAAATTACACTCAGCCCAGCTAAGTGCAGCAGCCACAATATCCAAGAACGCAGTCCTCAAGAGCAGGAAAGAGGTGAGGATCACAGTATCGCAGTCTCACAGTATCACCAAGGTTGGAAGAGACCTCATAGATCATCAAGTCCAACCCTTCACCACAGAGCTCAAGGCTAGACCATGGCACCAAGTGCCACGTCCAATCCTGCCTTGAACAGCTCCAGGGACGGCGACTCCACCACCTCCCCGGGCAGCCCATTCCAGTAGCCAATGACTCTCTCAGTGAAGAACTTTCTCCTCACCTCGAGCCTAAATTTCCCCTGGCGTAGCTTGAGGCTGTGTCCTCTTGTTCTGGTGCTGGCTGCCTGAGAGAAGAGAGCAACCTCCTCCTGGCTACAACCACTCCTCAGGTAGTTGCAGACAGGATAAGCCAAAGTAGAAAGCCCAAGCAGGCTAGCAGGAGGCTCCTTTCCCCTCAGCAAACTTCCTCCTTTGTACTGTGTGCAGGATTCATCTCATAGCATGAACTCAAGTCAGATCTGTCCTGGCTGACTCAGAATTGTTAATGACCTGCAGGCTATGGCTGGCCTGGAATTCTGTCCCAGCAAAACCAGGACAGCAGGACTTCTTTATAAGCTCTGAGCTTGTGGTTAGAGTGTCGACCACCATTTTGATGCACTGATTATTGTAATGGATGCAAGGAACACAGACCTGTCCTTTCATCTCTGACCTGACATCGCTCCATGACCGTTACAATTTAATCAAGCTAAAAGTGTCCAAAAAAACCCCAAACCAAGCCCAACTGAACAGGAAAACAGCTCAACTCCTTCAAGCCTTTTATCCATGTTAGGTTGGAAATTACATTTAGAGAATGTTGTATCCACATGGATTATAAATACATTTCATTATAAATTATTTAGGAGAATAACAATTAAAGTATCATTTAAGTTACATTTCACCAGGAAAAAAAAATAGGTAGCCAGACCTGGATACTACATAAAAAATAATTATCTAATATTTTTCTTTTCCTTAGTGGATGAGTACTTTGACAATCAGAACCATTTTCTCAAGAAAGAGAACTCCTTTCTCATTGATTTGCATTATTTTGAGACAAAAACCAGCAGAGTAAAATATGAGATTGCAATTCCAAGGGATATGAAGACATGGTATGACCATCAGCACATGTTTCATATACCTACCTTCACTCAGTGGTGGCACTCCTGAAGGAAAGAATAGAGCTTCTTCAAGGGAATGTTGTAAATAGTTATTCATGATGGCACTTCTGAAGAATTTGATTCAAGTTCCACAGGTCTCCAACTCAGAAATTGATTCAATGTCTTGATTGCATGTTGGCATCTGAAAGATTGAGGCAGAAAGGTAAACTTCACTCATTTGCAAATGCCACTTATATCTGAAAAAAAAATATTGAGAGAGCAAAATTACAGAGACAACTTTCTAACTTTTTTACTTTGTGTAGAGTTTTTCAGAAAAGGTTGGGGATTTTTTTTCCACTTTCCATCCAAAGAACAAATTATTTACACCTCTAGACTCATGAAAGGGCACTCTTCACATTATAGAAAAAGATACTTTAATTTTCACTATTATTATTTAAGAAGCAAAACAAGTGCTGAGCTCATAAACAATTAAATGTTTGTGACAATAACAATCCATATCTATGTCTGCTGCAAATTCAAACCAAATCACACAGTGGGTTGGAAGAGACCTCTGAAGATCACCTAATCCAACCTTCTGCTAAAGCAGGGCCAGGATGCCCAGGATCACAATGTCCAGGTAGGTTTTGAAAGTTTCCAGAGAAGGAGACTCCACAATCTCTCTGGGCAGCCTGATTCAGGGCTCTGCCACCCTCATAATAAAGATGTTTTCCCTCATACTCAAACAGAACCTCCTGGGTTCCAGTTTGTGCCTGTTGCCTCTTGTCCAGTCACTGGGCACCACTGAGACTGTGCTGAAATGTAAAATCACAGAACAGGATTAATCCTGTTCTAACTCAGATCAGGATATAAACCCAGACAGCTAAATAAGCTTCAGTTCTATGGCAAGAGAGTGTTATATGGAATCATAGAATCACAGAATTAGTCAGAGTTGGAAGGGATCACAAGGATCATCTAGTTCCAACCCCCGTGCTATGGGGTATGTATATGTACACACATATTGTGTATACAGTATATAAAATCTTACTAAAGCTACTCAAATTATTTTCAGGCACATCACAAACCCTCCACATAGGATGAAGATGCACAGACTAAAAAGCTTAGCCCTGTGCCAAGCAAATATTCACGAAGCCAGGTGACATACCAAGAGTCTGCCTAACTGCCTCTGTCTGGTAGCAACACTGAATTCTTATGGTAATGACAAAGTAACATCAACACAGAATGGACTCAAAAGACTTCAAGTTCCAAAATGAAAACCCAGTGCTACTTTTGTTCTACAGCTTTAATTAGACTAAATATTATCAAGTATCTATGATGTGAAGCTTCTTTCCGTGCTAAAATAGTGTTTCAAATAGAACATTGAACGCATACTGTCCATTTGACAGTGGCATTAACTCAAGAGTTCAAAAGAAATAAAAGGTTATGTGTGGCTGAGTATTGGCCTTAAATCACTGTTAGAATTTAAGTACAGACTAGATATGGATTCCAATCCAATTAAATCACAGACATCTCTATCCACCAAAGCCCAGGCTTTCTTCACAGCTGCTTCATCTCAGGGTATGAGGGAGAGAAGAGCCTAGTTCTAACTACGCACTCCTTCTGGGTCCAAAATTTCCACATGTCTGGATGCAATATTCAGGTTCTGGCTCACTTGTGCAACATGTCAGAACAAAGCCATGAGATATTCAGCAAAAAAGGGATTCTGGGATGAAAAGAAAAGAAAAGAGAAAACAGGAGAAAAGAAAATGAGAAAAGAAATGAAAAAAAAAAAAAGGAGAAAAAAGGAGAAAAGAGGAGAAGAGAAAAGAGGAGAGAAAAGGGAGGAAAAGGAAAGGAAAGGCATGAAAAGAGAAAAGGAAAGAGGAAAAGAGAAAAGGAAAGAGGAAAAGAGAAAAGGAAAGAGGAGAAAAGAAAAGGGAAAAATAAAAGAGAAAATGAAAGAGAAGAAAAGAGGAGAGGAGAGGAAAGGAGAGGAGAGGAGAGGGAGAGGAGAGGAGAGGAGAGGAGAGGAGAGGAGAGGAGAGGAGAGGAGAGGAGAGGAGAGGAGAGGAGAGGAGAGGAGAGGAG